>JAVDOI010000352.1:2500-22500 GCA_032191485.1 Leptoclinus maculatus
TAGAGAGTGGGAGGGGTCAACGATACCTGTAGAGAGTGGGAGGGGTCAACGATACCTGTGGAGAGTGGGAGGAGTCAACGATACCTGTAGAGAGTGGGAGGAGTCAACGATACCTGTAGAGAGTGGGAGGAGTCAACGATACCTGTATATAGTGGGAGGAGTCAACGATACCTGTGGAGAGTGGGAGGAGTCAACGATACCTGTAGATAGTGGGAGGAGTCAACGATACTTGTAGAGAGTGGGAGGAGTCAACGATACTTGTAGAGAGTGGGAGGAGTCAACGATACCTGTAGAGAGTGGGAGGGGTCAACGATACCTGTAGAGAGTGGGAGGGGTCAACGATACCTGTAGAGAGTGGGAGGGGTCAACGATACCTGTAGAGAGTGGGAGGGGTCAACGATACCTGTAGAGAGTGGGAGGAGTCAACGATACCTGTAGAGAGTGGGAGGAGTCAACGATACCTGTATCGTTGACTCTGAAGAAGACGTCACCACGGCAACACAACAAAAAAACATGGAGGCAAAACTGGAAGAGTTAGCATCTTAAAATATGAACTCTTTGTCTGGTTTTGGCCTCATCAGATAGATGTTTTCATGCATGATTACTCTGAATCATTGTAGATACACAAAGATAACAAACTGAACTAAAGACATAAAACAACATAAAACCACGACTGTCAGGATGATATCATATGAAACAGAGCTGGATCTTAACACCAGCTTCATGACGAAGCTGTTCGATGTCTCACGTCTTTATAACAAAGAGAAAATCAGCCATAAATCTGGTTTAATATGATGTTTGGACTCTCCAGCAGGAGTTTCCATAAACTCAGGTCCTCTCATGTTTCCTTAAGAAAGAACTTCTGCATTCCTGTCTGTCTCCGTCCTCACAGGTCGATCCGGTTCCAGCCGTCTGTTAGATGAGTCCGGTGAAGATGAAGATGAAGATGAGACCGCTGTGTGGCTTCGTCCTGATGACTCTGGTCGTCTTCGTCACCGCCCGGCCCAAAGCAGGTCAGTCTGAGACCAAGAGAACCATGGAAGTTGTCTTAGGTCAGCAGACAATACTTCAGAGTTCTGGTCCGAGACTTCTCTGTGTCGGTTGTTGTTGTCGGTCTGAAGAGAAACTTGAGACGTGAGACTGGAGTTCAGAGACGACGTGTTCGACCGCGTGGTTTCTATCGTACTCAGATTAATATTATTATTTCAAACCAATACAAAATCTAAATCATCGTCAGACGACAGTCGGTGGGCTCCAGGTTCAATATCAGTTCCTCTTTCTCTCCACAATGACGTTTGTATTCACCAAATATTACGTTTTGTTCTCATTCTGAAAAAGACAATATTCCTAATAATCTGTTTACATGGTCCGGATCTTTATTCATATGCAGATATCTATTTATAGATATTATGAGCCAACGGACCACAGGAATGCACTTCTTTTCTTTCTTTATAAGATTGTGTAGTTTTAGTATTTTATCATTTTTAGAAACAAAAGAAAACAACAAGCTTTCTACCACAAATAGATATACTTATATCATTATATTGTATTCCTATTTACTTAGATTCTCTTTTTTTTACTGAGATCTACGATTGTCTTGATATTTGTTGTAAGTGACCATAAATGACTCTAAACGTGGTCCTGACTCTGCTCATGAGCATCAGAATCAGGACGTCAGACCTTTGGAAGCTTTACGTCTGCAGCAGAAGGTCGACTTGATTTATGTGATGAGGTGGACGTATTCATAAGACGTTCACGTCCGTTTGGAACCAAAGAGTCCACAACAGTCCCACACGTCTCACTGACACCGAGTCTCTTCTGCTGCAACGTTCAGTAGTAAGAAATCCTGGATGAGCATGAAGCAGACGTTTGTTCATGAAGTCTCACACAAACACACAGACTGAAGACTAACGTCTAAAGCAGCTGTCTGAGTCCTGGAGGACGAGCTTCAGGTGCTAAACAATGTGAAAGGTAAAACCTGAACTGCTGCTTTAGTCCAGAAACACACACACACACACACACACATATATCGTGAGTTCAGCAGGAGACACTTTGTTCACATTATTCAAACAGTCTACCTTTCTTCTTTATTCACGTTTGTTCTCATGAAAAGACAAAAACAACAGTGAGTTAGTTCTGCTGTCTGTTCACTGAAGACATAAATCAGATCAGATCACATGATGAATAGAAATGTTTGTGTTTTATCGTAACATTACAAAATGTACAAAATATTTCTCACCACAGAACAAACCTTTGTTTTCTTTGATTATTATTTTTCTAATTGAGTCCTCACCTCTCATCCTAAAAGAAGACTTTCCATCTCCTTCCTCCCCGTTGAATGGTTTTCTTCCTTCTCTCAGGTCCGGAGCAGAAATGTCAGTCCGGTCCGGTGGATCTGGTCTTCCTCATCGACAGCTCCCGCAGCGTCAGACCACACGAGTTTGAGACAATGAGGAAGTTCATGATCGACATCCTCAGCACCCTGGACATCGGACTCAATGCCACCAGAGTGGGAGTGGTTCAGTACTCCAGCCAGGTACAGAGACCAGATCTTCATCCGGGTCTTTATTCCTTCTTCTACTGTGAAGTGATAGAGGTGAGGATGATGAAACGTCTGTCTTCAGGTCCGCAGCGAGTTCTCCCTGAAGACGCACGCCAAGCTGGACGCCATGGTGAAAGGCATCAATGAGATCATCCCCCTCGCTCAGGGAACCATGACCGGACTCGCCATCAGATACGTGATGAACGCAGCTTTCATCGCCGAGGAGGGAGACCGGCCAAAGGTAACGCGACTCAAGCTTCATTTCCTGTGACTCATTGGTGGTCGACTCTCAGGACTAGAAGATTCAAAGAGGTTCAGACTCTTCATGGGACCAAATACTCGCTGCCAGCAGGTCACGTCAGGGATTTGGTTCAGAACGAACGAGAACACAATACAAACGACTTCACACCTAAATATCGTTTTATCTTATATTCGGATTTAATAAAGAAACTATGGAAGCCCATTTATGCACTGTGATGAAAAAATAAAGATCCTGTATCTCATAATAATGACTTAGTATCTCATAATAATGACTTAGTATCTCATAATAATGACTTACTAGCTCTTATTTATCACTTAGTATCTCATAATAATGACTTAGTATCTCATAATAATGACTTAGTATCTCATAATAATGACTTAGTATCTCATAATAATGACTTAATATCTCATAATAATGACTTAATATCTCATAATAATGACTTAATATCTCATAATAATGACTTACTAGCTCTTATTTATCACTTAGTATCTCATAACTATGAGATACAATCTTATAATTATGAGATACTAAGTCATTATTTTGAGAAAGCTTCTCATTATAATGACTTACAGGACCTTTATTGTTTTCATTACAGTGGCATAAATGGGCTTCCATAAGAAACAGTTGAAATAAATGAATAAAAGCTCTTTTTTCTTGTGAAATGTTTCTGCACTCGTTGTTTATAACCTGTGATTTTCCGCCTGTGACTTTAACCCCGTCCTCCCCACGTTACCTGACCTCTGATCCGGATGTCTTCTGTCCTTCAGGTCCCCAACGTGGTCGTGATTGTGACGGACGGACGTCCTCAGGACCGCGTGGCCGAGGTGGCGGCCGAGGCCAGAGAGAAAGGCATTGAGATCTACGCCGTGGGCGTGGCCAGAGCCGACATGGCCTCGCTGAGGGCCATGGCGTCCCCGCCCTTCGAGGACCACGTCTTCCTGGTGGAGTCCTTCGACCTCATTCACCAGTTTGGACTCCAGTTCCAGGACAAGCTCTGTGGTAAGACTGCTGGATAGGAAATGACATCACGGTCCGTAAAAAGGTTTTCTGGGGCTTTAACACATGGACCCTCCAGCTCCTGATACTGGAGCTGATGTGTATCATGGACCCTCCAGCTCCTGATACTGGAGCTGATGTGTATCATGGACCCTCCAGCTCCTGATACTGGAGCTGATGTGTATCATGGACCCTCCAGCTCCTGATACTGGAGCTGATGTGTATCATGGACCCTGACTTCTCTCTGCTGCAGGTCTGGACCTGTGTCTGGAGTCGGACCACGGCTGTGAGCACACCTGTGAGAGCTCCCCGGGCTCCTTCCACTGCCTGTGTCTGCCCGGATACTCTCTGAATGACGACGGGAAAACATGTGCAGGTAACAAAAGAAGGTCTCACACAGGAAGTAAAAGAGCTCTTCAGACAGCGGGGCGACAAGAAACTAAGTCGAACACACTTCAAATATTCTAAATTCACCAGAGGGGGAGAAGAAAACGTTAAAGTGTCTTCAGCTGGTTTCAAACATTATTTCAGACATCAGAGACACACAGACGAGGAGACGAGGGAACAGGACGTTTAAGACATGCTGACTCACTTCTGGGGTTTAGGACTCAATGAGACTCCAGGAGGAGGACTCTCTGGACTGGTACCAGCATACATGTGACAGGACACACTCAATAATTCATGTGTGTGTGTGTGTGTGTGTTTCAGCCATTGACCTGTGTGCTGAGGAGAAACACGACTGTGAACAGATCTGCGTCAGCTCACCTGGTTCTTTCACCTGCGACTGCAACAAAGGATTCAAACTGAATGAGGACAAGAAGACCTGCACAAGTTAGTCACACACACACACACACACACACACACACACACACACACACACACACACACACACACACACACACACACACACACACACAGCTCCTGGCTTCATGTTAGAAATGTGTTTGGCTTGAATTCATGTTCATCTGAGCTGAACTGGATTCAGAGCTTCACAAGCTGCTGACTCGTGATTTCTCTGCTGACTCGTGATTTCTCTGCTGACTCGTGATTTATCTGCTGACTCGTGATTTATCTGCTGACTCGTGATTTATCTGCCGACTCGTGATTTCTCTGCCGACTCGTGATTTCTCTGCCGACTCGTGATTTATCTGCCGACTCGTGATTTATCTGCCGACTCGTGATTTCTCTGCCGACTCGTGATTTCTCTGCCGACTCGTGATTTATCTGCCGACTCGTGATTTCTCTGCCGACTCGTGATTTCTCTGCCGACTCGTGATTTCTCTGCCGACTCGTGATTTCTCTGCCGACTCGTGATTTCTCTGCCGACTCGTGATTTATCTGCCGACTCGTGATTTCTCTGCTGACTCGTGATTTCTCTGCTGACTCGTGATTTATCTGCCGACTCATGATTTCTCTGCCGACTCGTGATTTCTCTGCTGACTGGTGATTTCTCTGCCGACTCGTGATTTCTCTGCCGACTCGTGATTTCTCTGCCGACTCGTGATTTCTCTGCTGACTGGTGATTTCTCTGCCGACTCGTGATTTCTCTGCCGACTCGTGATTTCTCTGCCGACTCGTGATTTCTCTGCCGACTCGTGATTTCTCTGCCGACTCGTGATTTCTCTGCCGACTCGTGATTTCTCTGCCGACTCGTGATTTATCTGCCGACTCGTGATTTATCTGCCGACTCGTGATTTATCTGCCGACTCGTGATTTATCTGCCGACTCGTGATTTCTCTGCCGACTCGTGATTTCTCTGCCGACTCGTGATTTCTCTGCCGACTCGTGATTTCTCTGCTGACTCGTGATTTCTCTGCCGACTCGTGATTTCTCTGCCGACTCGTGATTTCTCTGCCGACTCGTGATTTCTCTGCCGACTCTTGATTTCTCTGCCGACTCGTGATTTCTCTGCCGACTCGTGATTTATCTGCCGACTCGTGATTTCTCTGCCGACTCGTGATTTCTCTGCCGACTCGTGATTTCTCTGCCGACTCGTGATTTCTCTGCCGACTCGTGATTTATCTGCCGACTCGTGATTTCTCTGCTGACTCGTGATTTCTCTGCTGACTCGTGATTTATCTGCCGACTCATGATTTCTCTGCCGACTCGTGATTTCTCTGCTGACTCGTGATTTCTCTGCCGACTCGTGATTTCTCTGCCGACTCGTGATTTCTCTGCTGACTGGTGATTTCTCTGCCGACTCGTGATTTCTCTGCCGACTCGTGATTTCTCTGCCGACTCGTGATTTCTCTGCCGACTCGTGATTTCTCTGCCGACTCGTGATTTCTCTGCCGACTCGTGATTTATCTGCCGACTCGTGATTTATCTGCCGACTCGTGATTTATCTGCCGACTCGTGATTTATCTGCCGACTCGTGATTTCTCTGCCGACTCGTGATTTCTCTGCCGACTCGTGATTTCTCTGCCGACTCGTGATTTCTCTGCTGACTCGTGATTTCTCTGCCGACTCGTGATTTCTCTGCCGACTCGTGATTTCTCTGCCGACTCGTGATTTCTCTGCCGACTCTTGATTTCTCTGCCGACTCGTGATTTCTCTGCCGACTCGTGATTTATCTGCCGACTCGTGATTTCTCTGCCGACTCGTGATTTCTCTGCCGACTCGTGATTTCTCTGCCGACTCGTGATTTCTCTGCCGACTCGTGATTTATCTGCCGACTCGTGATTTCTCTGCTGACTCGTGATTTCTCTGCTGACTCGTGATTTATCTGCCGACTCATGATTTCTCTGCCGACTCGTGATTTCTCTGCTGACTCGTGATTTCTCTGCCGACTCGTGATTTCTCTGCCGACTCGTGATTTCTCTGCTGACTGGTGATTTCTCTGCCGACTCGTGATTTCTCTGCCGACTCGTGATTTCTCTGCCGACTCGTGATTTCTCTGCCGACTCGTGATTTCTCTGCCGACTCGTGATTTCTCTGCCGACTCGTGATTTATCTGCCGACTCGTGATTTATCTGCCGACTCGTGATTTATCTGCCGACTCGTGATTTATCTGCCGACTCGTGATTTCTCTGCCGACTCGTGATTTCTCTGCCGACTCGTGATTTCTCTGCCGACTCGTGATTTCTCTGCTGACTCGTGATTTCTCTGCCGACTCGTGATTTCTCTGCCGACTCGTGATTTCTCTGCCGACTCGTGATTTCTCTGCCGACTCTTGATTTCTCTGCCGACTCGTGATTTCTCTGCCGACTCGTGATTTCTCTGCTGACTGGTGATTTCTCTGCCGACTCGTGATTTCTCTGCCGACTCGTGATTTCTCTGCCGACTGGTGATTTCTCTGCCGACTCGTGATTTCTCTGCTGACTCGTGATTTCTCTGCCGACTCGTGATTTCTCTGCCGACTGGTGATTTCTCTGCCGACTCGTGATTTCTCTGCCGACTCGTGATTTCTCTGCTGACTCGTGAAGCTCACTGTGGGTTTGCACCACGTTCCTCCTGTTTGTCTCAATAACAGAAGTCCCTTTATGTTCCTTCAGCTTGAACTCATTCAAACACTAAAATATGTGTGTATTAAGATTAAAACTCATTCTTAAATCTTAAAGATTTGACTTCCATGCAGTCAGAACGTGTCACGCAGCTCAGAACTGGTGAGGTATTGTGCTGACGTTGACTTGTTGAAGTTGAGTTGATGGAGAGACAGAAGGAACGTGGTCGTGATCCCGCTGCTCGCTCCGCTGCTTACGGCCTCGCTGCTTCTTTCCTCCCCTCAGTGATCGACTACTGTTCGTTCGGGAACCACAGTTGTGATCACGAGTGTGCGAGTGTGCTCAACGGCTATCACTGCCGCTGTAATCGTGGATACAGGCTGCTGGACGACGGCAAGAGCTGCCAGGGTGAGTAGACACACGAGAAAGTACGCTCACTGTTAATGACACAGATTCAAACACACGGCGTCCAGCTGAGGAGAGCTGCATGAGTTCACCTTCCACAAACAGGAACACGGGTTCACCGGCTCATTTAAAGATGATCTCAGACCCTCGAGGGAGAATCGACTTTACTGAGACTTTTACATATGGAACCCACTACATATGGAAAACATGTCAGCTGGTAGTTGATTCTGAAATATGAAGGAAAGTATTTCTATCTCTGGTTGCTTTTTTAAATATATTTTACAGTCAAATGTCTTCAACACACACACACACACACACACACACACACACACACACACACACACACACACACACACACACACACACTCCTTGACTAAATGTGTGTGTGTCATGCAGCCATTGACCTGTGTGCTGAGGAGAAACACGACTGTGAACAGATCTGCATCAGCGCTCCGGGCGTCTTCACCTGCGACTGCAACAAAGGATTCAAACTGAACAAAGACAAGAAGACCTGCACACGTTAGTCAGGCCACACACACACACACACACACACACACACACACAGCTGCACACACAGCTGCACACACACACACACACACACACACACACACACACACACAGCTGCACACACAGCTGCACACACGCACACACACACACACAGCTGCACACACGCACACACACACACACACACAGCTGCACACACACACACACACACATATACACACACACATATACACACAAAGCTGCACACACACACGCACACACACATTCTGCAGCCTGTAACCGTCTCTCAGATGATCAGCAGCATCTTTCGTCTTCTGATGAAAACACGATCATCTTGAAGACACGTAGAACCAAACGCACACAGAACCAAAGAGAAATGTTCCACTGTATCATTGATGAGGAATGAAAATCCCTGTGTGTGTGTGTGTGTGTGTGTGTGTGTGTGTGTGTGTGTGTGTGTGTGTGTGTCATGCAGCCATTGACCTGTGTGCTGAGGAGAAACACGACTGTGAACAGATCTGCATCAGCGCTCCGGGCGTCTTCACCTGCGACTGCAACAAAGGATTCAAACTGAACAAAGACAAGAAGACCTGCACGAGTCAGTGAAGTTCTGTTCTAAAGGTTCCTCGTGTTGTTTCAGTAACGTCTGCAGATCTTTAAGGACTAAACTGAGGAGGACCAGGTGTTTGACTCACATGAGTTAGTGTTTCTGTGAACTGGTTTGTGATTTGATCTCAGGTTTAAAGTAAAGCCTGGATAAACACCAGTAAGTACTAGTGTGATGAGTGTGTGTGTGTGTGTGTGTGTGTGTGTGTGTGCAGACATGGACCTGTGTAACACCGTGGAGCACCGCTGTGAGCATCAGTGTGTGAGCACTCCAGGATCGTACTACTGCGTCTGTCCAGAGGGTCAGCTGCTGCAGGACGACGGAAAGAGCTGCGGCAGTGAGTCCAACTCTGAGAAATGAAGATTTAAAATCATGTGACGGATCAGATCCACTGCTGTTCAGACCGGATTATAACTCATCACTCAGATGAAAGACATTTATCATCCTTTAAAGATTCAGACTAACAGGCAGCTGCTTTAGTCGTAACGTTTAATCATATACGAATCGTTTTGTTTGACTAATCGGCCGATGTAACAAACCCAAATCTGAGAGACGTTCATGTCACGTTGATGTACAGGATGAATGGATCTGTAGCATAAATAATATCTGTGAATCTTAACATTCTCGTCTCTCTTTCAGCCTGTAAGTCAGCCAACATCGACCTGGTGCTTGTGATCGACGGCTCCAAGAGCGTTCGCCCCCAAAACTTTGAGCTGGTGAAGAAGTTTGTGAACCAGGTGAGACTCATCATGTGGCAGCGAGTCATGTCTCTGCAAGAACAAGCAGTTCATTCACAGAACAGTTCTGATCAAAGGTTGATCTGGATCGCCAGCTGATCAATAGTGCTAACATGCTAACATGCTAACATGCTGCTCCCTAACAGATTAAGGAAAGGTATCAGTCACAGACCCCCAAACAGGAGACAACCTCCGGTTCTATAAAGTGAAGTCAAAGCTTCATGTGTTAAAGCTGCATTCTCTCTAGTGTCCACCAGGGGGCGACTCCTCTGGTTCTATAGAAGTCTATGAGAAAATGACTCTACTTCTCTCTTGATTTATTACCTCAGTAAACATTGTAAACATGAGTTTATGGTCTCAATCTCTAGTTTCAAGTCTTCTTCAATACAGCATGATGTTCATTTAGTACATGATGGTCCATTTAGAGTCAAACAGACCATAAAGCAGGGGATGCTTTAGGGCGGGGCTACACAGTGATTGACAGGTCTCTACGTCACTCCTCCTCAGTCCAGATATGGTCACTTCCTGTTCACTGGTTGATAAAGAAACAAGATGGAGACGGCCAAAATGCTGAACTTGAGGCTTCAAAACATCCACAAACCATGACGACGTCCACTTCTTATATTCATAATTTAATCTCAAATATTCAGCAACAGACGTCAGAGCGTTCGTTTGTTTTAACTCACATGAAGTGACAATATGAATATTTTCCATTTAAAAGGCAATAATGAACATAAACATAAGCTCTTTTCTCCTCCTCCTCTTCCTCCTCCTCCTCCTCCTCTAGGTGGTGGACTCTCTGGACGTGTCGGCTCACGGTACCAGGGTCGGTCTGGTCCAGTACTCCAGCCGGGTCCGGACAGAGTTCCCTCTCAACATGTACCACAGCGCTGACGAGATCAAAGCTGCCGTGATGAAGGTGAAGCTGGTTTTAAATGAAGTGTGCAGCATTTAAATCTTTGAAACATTCGGTTTAGAGACCGGAGGATCCTTTTAAAGGAGGAAACAGTCTAAATCTTAATGATAACATGGATCCTGGAGGAGCACATTCTTATCTGTTGCTGTCCTCGTGTAGGTGGACTACATGGAGAAAGGCACCATGACGGGTCTGGCCCTGAAACACATGCTGGAGACCAGCTTCTCAGAGGCCGAGGGCGCTCGACCCGCCGCCCGCAACATCCCCCGAATCGGACTGGTGTTCACGGACGGACGCTCGCAGGACGACATCACGGAGTTCGCCAAGAAGGCCAAAGAAGCCGGTGAGACTCAGGACCAGGTCTACAGTCTGTCTCCTGCAGACCCCCTGTTACAGGTGTGTGTGTCTGTGTGTGTGCGCGGTTTGCAGGTATCACCATGTACGCGGTGGGTGTTGGGAAAGCTGTGGAGGACGAGCTTCGTGAGATCGCGTCGGAGCCTGTGGAGAACCATTTCTACTACACCACCGACTTCACTGCCATCAGCACCATCGCTGAGAACCTCAAACTCAACGTGTGCCCAGGTACCAGACTCAGGACGGGACTACTTTACCTTTAATTTAGTTTACTTTGTAATGCTGAGTGACTGTAGTCCTGTTAGCATGATGCTAATACCACCAGGAGACAAGTCTGTGTTTTACTGACATTATCATGACGTCACATCCGCTTATTTGAACGTTATGATACTACATCATATTTAGATTTAATATCATACATATTACTTCATTTTACAGGCCGATTTATGCGTTTATAATACTCACAAAGACCTCTGGGTGTGAATGTGTCTTCATGCTTTGTGGGGAGATGAGCCAATACGAACTCAATTCACAGAGATGCCGATCACATGAAATATGGAAGGTAGTTTGTGGTGGACGAGTTACAGAAAGAGCTGTCTGTAAAGGTCAACATGTTTGTTTCTACTGGAGTAAAAGTGACTATTGAGAAGAACCTCATACGAACCTCTAAACACCTGAACTGTCCCTTTAACGGGGCTAGACATCTGTTTGACTGCAGTAGGAAGTCATTTCCACAGTTTATCACCAAATTATTAATGTAAAGAATTTGACTTTACTCCACTGATGAACATGTATAATTACTTAAATATATATTTACTGTATATGATGGGTGAAGATACTGGTCAGTGGCAGATAAAGATGTTATGGAGGCTTGTTCAACAAAAGTAAAATCAAAAACTCACATGTCACAAAATATGATGTCATGATGACATGATGACATGATGTCATCATGTCATTCAGTCATTATGTCATGGTGTCATTCAGTCATGATGTCATTCAGTCATGATGTCATGATGTCATTCAGTCATGATGTCATTCAGTCATGATGTCATTCAGTCATGATGTCATGATGTCATTCAGTCATGATGTCATTCAGTCATGATGTCATTCAGTCATGATGTCATGATGTCATGATGTCATGATGTCATTCAGTCATGATGTCATTCAGTCATGATGTCATGATGTCATTCAGTCATGATGTCATGGTGTCATTCAGTCATGATGTCATGATGCCCTGATGTCATGAAGTCATGATGTCATTCAGTCATGATGTCATGATGTCATGATGACATGAAGTCCTGATGCCCTGATGTCATGATGTCATTCAGTCATGATGTCATTCAGTCATGATGTCATTCAGTCATGATGTCATTCAGTCATGATGTCATGATGTCATTCAGTCATGATGTCATTCAGTCATTCAGTCATGATGTCATTCAGTCATGATGTCATTCAGTCATTCAGTCATGATGTCATTCAGTCATGATGTCATTCAGTCATGATGTCATTCAGTCATGATGTCATTTAGTCATGATGTCATGATGTCATTCAGTCATGATGTCATTCAGTCATGATGTCATGATGTCATTCAGTCATGATGTCATTCAGTCATTCAGTCATGATGTCATTCAGTCATGATGTCATTCAGTCATGATGTCATTCAGTCATGATGTCATTTAGTCATTCAGTCATGATGTCATTCAGTCATGATGTCATTCAGTCATGATGTCATTCAGTCATTCAGTCATGATGTCATTCAGTCATGATGTCATGATGTCATTCAGTCATGATGTCATTCAGTCATTCAGTCATTCAGTCATGATGTCATTCAGTCATTCAGTCATGATGTCATTCAGTCATGATGTCATTCAGTCATGATGTCATTTAGTCATGATGTCATGATGTCATTCAGTCATGATGTCATTCAGTCATGATGTCATGATGTCATTCAGTCATGATGTCATTCAGTCATTCAGTCATGATGTCATTCAGTCATGATGTCATTCAGTCATGATGTCATTCAGTCATGATGTCATTTAGTCATTCAGTCATGATGTCATTCAGTCATGATGTCATTCAGTCATGATGTCATTCAGTCATTCAGTCATGATGTCATTCAGTCATGATGTCATGATGTCATTCAGTCATGATGTCATTCAGTCATTCAGTCATTCAGTCATGATGTCATTCAGTCATGATGTCATTCAGTCATTCAGTCATGATGTCATTCAGTCATGATGCCCTGCTCTTTGGCTCCATCTGCTGACAGAAGTAAGTATCACAGAGAGAATAAATGAAGGATCAAACATGAACACATGTAAAAAGGTTGTAGCTCTGAGGGTTAACTTGTTGTTTTGACAGTTTTGAGTCGGTCCAAGTTCAAACTGCAGCACTGCATCGTGTCACATGATGAACTCACACCTGCATCTGAAAGACATAACGTGTTGACGTGTTGATGTGTTTCTGCAGAGGAGAGTCAGGGAGAGATCGAGGTGAAGGACCCGTGTGCCTGTGAGAGTCTGGTGGAGTTCCAGCAGGCCACCATGAGCAGCCTGGAGCAGCTCACCAACAAACATATCCTTCTTTTAACAAACGTCTTCAAACACTAATAAACTAATAGTATCTGGAGGCCTCGCTGACAGACCAACACCCGGTTTATAATCTGGATCTGAGGTGAGAAACAGACTTAAAGTTCCTCTGTAGGTTCATCTCGATGAGTTACACACAACGAATATGAGATGTTAAAGGAACAGTGTAACATTTAGGAGCATCTGAAGACATGAAGTATCATATGAATGAGTATGTTTTCTTTAGTGTATAACGACCTGAAGCTCAGAATCATACTCAGGTAAACATAAAGCGACCCCATGTCTCTCCCGTCTCTGGTTTTAACAGGAGTTCCCTGAACGCCTCCAGTTTGTAAAGTTTAAACTGTGTTGTTAAGTGTTAGCTAGCGTACAGCTCATGGTTTGCTAAGCTAATGTTAGCACTCCGGATGAAACATTACTGCACATATGAAACATCTTCCTTAATCGAGTGTCTACTGTCGGGGATGACGGCTCGTCTGGAGCAGCTGGAGAACCAGCTTCTCTCCAGGAAGTGATCCGATCTTCATCGCAGACGTCACAGAGGAAGAGGAACAGAGTGAGGAAGAGGAGGGGCACATCAGAAACCTTTGTGGCCTTCAGTCGGTCCTCGTGAGGAAGACCTTCATCTGTGGTGTCGATGTAAACGATCTGAGCAACAACATCACGTCAAACTAAAGCTTTCATAAAACATAAAACAAGACTTCATTATCGCCATAGAACTGGTGTCATTGTAACGTAATAACTGTGTAATAACACATGTCTATGTACTGTAGATATTATCATCATCTCACTCTGTTCAGACTTCATCTCTTCTGTCCTTTCATGTCATGTATTTATAGCAGATTCTGTGTCTGGTTTGACATCCTGACGCGTCTGATATCAGCTCACACAAGAAGGGAAGTTCAGACGTTCATCACCACTGAGGTCACAATCAATACGAGTATTATTATTAAACCTTCATCATCATCATCATCACATTAGACTGGAGGAAATATGAATCATTTGGTTTCTCTCTTGTAGTTTTGTAAAAACAAAACAAAATGTATACTTCTTTATATTTTCTGTATGTTTTTGTATATTTTATAACAGCTGTACCTTTTGTATTTTTCTGATGAATCTCTGTATTACAGCACAGACGGCAATAAAAGAGTCAACTTTTTACTTCTGAGTGACGTTTTGTTTTTCATGTGTCCTCAGTTATGAGAGAATAATATGAATATGAATAATCAAACACAAACTAAACCTAACTTGGTACAAAGCTCCATTTAATCCAAAGTAAATATGAATCCATCATTCCTTCATTATCGGAAATATTTTCTATAAACTTTGAATGGTGTGTTTGTAATAAATAATAATGTAATAATAACTCTCTAGTGTCGTACCAATTAAACCACGTCTCTACATTCCCTATAATTAGTACCAAATTACAGAACTCATTTTTGAAAATGTAAGTATTATTACTGAAATAACACGTTTAAAAACAAATATTAGATGAGATGTGGTCGGCTCATATTTCTGGAGTGTGATCGGGATCAGAACCCCCACAGACCTCCTGGTGCCTCTGGACCTGAGCCCATGGGCTCGATCAATAATCCATGCTCATAAAGAATAAAGCATATTGAGTTTGATGAGTTTGTGTTGTAACTTTAGTGATGTTTGTGCCGTTGTGTAGTGTGTAGTGTTCAATGTGCCACATGAACCACATCAATGTGTTTATTGCATCGAGGCTGCTGGAACCTCTATTTCAACGAAATAAAACAAAAACATTATAAAATGCTCTGGTTGAAATGATGACCTTTGTGTTGTAATAGCCCTCAGTAACAGCCAGGTAACACAACAACCTCTTATTCATTCGTATGATTCTCTTGAGGTGTACTGAGGTATACTAAAGGCCTAGAGGCCCACACCAAGAATATTAAAAAACAATATTTTCATGGATAATGAAGCCTAACAAGGTAACCAAGAGATGAGAAACAAATTGGATGATAGATAATTGATTTTAGTGTATTTTACAGCTGATTTAAACATGGGTCAACACCGACCCGCTAGCATAAGAGATGGTAACAGAAAGCTAACAAGAGGAAGGTTAACTTCTCATTTCATTCCCATGGAGTTCTTCTTCTGGAGTTAGAAGAGCTCAGCGTGGACCAGGCGTCATGTGACGCTTTAGAGACGCTGTTCTCATCAGTGACGCGTCTCAACAATCACAAGTGGGTCTTGAGTTACACAAAGTTTAACTCAATATATATATAAGATATTTACATAATTCACTTTTATTCCATCAATACTCTGATTACTTTCTTCAGTCCACAGAATCTGTAATCCAGAAACACTTCCTGTCATACGTGGGACCAGGTCCACCTTCAGGCTTTAGACGGGCTACTAAACATTTCCACTGAACTTTTCTTTGTTAGACTTTTAACGGAGAGAACTCGAGTGTCACTGTGAAAGGTGACGAGTTCCCTGATGACCGGAGTTTGTTTTGAAGGAGGCAGCAGGAGCTCCTCCAGGGTTGTGATTAGAGAGCAGCTCCTCAGGGATCAGTGAGCGCCTCATTACTGACGATGACCTTTAGTCCGCGGTCTCAGTGGACGGGCATGTGACACCTGTTGGTTCCACTGGTTCCTCTCTTTCTGCTGAACAAACACGTCTCACACAAAGAGTTATGTGGGCTGACGGATCGACACCAAGTCAAAGTTTAAAGATGAACTTGTACTGTACTTCTGAGTTCTTTACTTACATGAAAAGGATTCCTCACAGTGAAGTTCACAGATAATAAATAAACAGGATCAGATCTCAGATACACTGATTATTTATGGGTAAGGCTGCAGCATTATGCCGAAAATCATAATCACAATTATTTCAGTCAATGCTGAATTATTCACAGATTTTAGGGACAAAACATCTTTTTTGCACTCTCACGTTTAAACCAACAGAGTTCTTCAACAAATCCTTGTTTAACCGATATCGATCAACAGTTACTCCTTCTGTTTTGTGTGTTTTCCTACTAACGTCTTTGTAGGAGTAGCTACGAACGCTGGACGAGACCAGTCTGTTCTTATTCACAGTGATTCAAAATAAAATCAGACCAAAACCTTTTACAAGATATTAAAGGTGCAAAGTCAGAGATTGGGAGCGTTTTGATTGACTCCCAACGGCTCTCAACATGGTGGCATCGAGCCGGCAGCTCACAGCTAACAGTGGTAGCACGCTAACATGTGCTAACATGCACTAACACGCACTCACATGCACTAAATGGCATGAACATGTACTAAAAGGCATGCTCCCATGCACTAACATGCACTAAATGGCACGCGGCCGGCTATGTGAACAAAGAGAGAAGAAGCTCTGATAACACATTGATGTTAATACATCTTTGCATTGAGAGAGAGAGACTTGATCTGCACCAGGTTCCTGAATTCAACCAGAGTCAAGTCAAGTTAAGGAAGCGCTTGACTTTTGAGTTCTCTGTGAGCATTTTAAACATCGATATCACAGTTAATCATGTTAGTTTAATGATGGGGAACTGAAGCCTTGATCGCAGTGAATATTCCATTAATTGTGCCGCTCTAATTTAAAACAATGGAATCTATATATCCAACATGTTTCATCCAAGACATCCAAGTGTCTACAAGTGTTTCCAAAATAAATATATTCATTGCACTATTCATATTTTAACATCCTCTACTTCCAGCCTCTCCCCTCCTCTCCTCTCCTCTCTCCTCTCCTCTCCTCTCCTCTCTCCTCTCCTCTCTCCTCTCCTCTCCTCTCCTCTCCTCTCTCCTCTCCTCTCCTCTCCTCTCCTCTCCTCTCTCCTCTCCTCTCCTCTCTCCTCTCTCCTCTCCTCTCCTCTCCTCTCCTCTCCTCTCCTCTCCTCTCCTCTCCCCTCTCCTCTCCTCTCCTCTCCTCTCCCCTCTCCTCTCCTCTCCTCTCCTCTCCCCTCCCCTCTCCTCTCCTCTCCTCTCCTCTCCTCTCCTCTCCTCTCCCCTCTCCTCTCCTCTCCTCTCTCCTCTCCTCTCCTCTCCTCTCTCCTCTCCTCTCTCCTCTCCTCTCCTCTCCTCTCCTCTCCTCTCTCCTCTCCTCTCCTCTCCTCTCCTCTCCTCTCTCCTCTCCTCTCCTCTCTCCTCTCCTCTCCTCTCCTCTCCCCTCTCCTCTCCTCTCCTCTCCTCTCCTCTCCTCTCCTCTCCTCTCCTCTCCTCTCCTCTCTCCTCTCCTCTCCTCTCCTCTCCTCTCCTCTCTCCTCTCCTCTCCTCTCTCCTCTCTCCTCTCCTCTCCTCTCCTCTCCTCTCCTCTCTCCTCTCCTCTCCTCTCTCCTCTCCTCTCCTCTCTCCTCTCTCCTCTCCTCTCTCCTCTCCTCTCCTCTCCTCTCTCCTCTCCTCTCCTCTCCTCTCCTCTCCTCTCCTCTCCTCTCTCCTCTCCTCTCCTCTCCTCTCCTCTCCTCTCTCCTCTCCTCTCCTCTCCTCTCTCCTCTCCTCTCCTCTCCTCTCCTCTCTCCTCTCCTCTCCTCTCCTCTCTCCTCTCCTCTCCTCTCCTCTCTCCTCTCCTCTCCTCTCTTCTTGTCACATGACTGTTGGTCTCAGATGAATCCATGATGACGTCATAGTTTCACTTCATAGTTCACACTTTAATGTTTTTACACGATCATGTTAAAGTGAACTCTTTATTAGAGGAGAGATTATAAATTAAATTTATTGTGATATTTTGATGAAATATCACAGTTTTAAATTTTGTTTTGGTTGATTTTTCTGACTGAAGCGTTCGTCACACATGATGTGTTCAAGGACCACCGGAAAGATGAAAATCTGACAATAATAACAATTGTTACAGCTGTTACAATAATAACAATTGTTACAGCTGTTACAATAATAACAATTGTTACAGCTGTTACAATAATAACAATTGTTACAGCTGTTACAATAATAACAATTGTTACAGCTGTTACAATAATAACAATGGTTACAGCTGTTACAATAATAACAATTGTTACAGCTGTTACAATAATAACAATTGTTACAGCTGTTACAATAATAACAATGGTTACAGCTGTTACAATAATAACAATGGTTACAGCTGTTGTGATGAACGGTGTAGTTTTGGAGATTATTACATTTTCAATCCCGCCGGCATGTTTCGGGGTTCAGAGGGTTAAAGTCAGATATTTAGTTTATATTCATAGAAACCATTTCAGAAGGAACTGAATGAAAATCCCTTTCTATGAACTGATTGATTATGAAATCCACTGATTGTACCAGTTATAGGATATAGAAAATAACTGAACAGGGATTATGTTAAATATCATAAATGTGGATTTGACAGCGTGAAAACTTGAAAGGAAAGTTGTGATCATCACAAACTAACGTTGAAGGAAAGTTTCAGTTCATTAGTTTCAAAGTAAAAGCTGCTAAAGGAACAGAGATGATGATGATGATGATGAAGAGCGCGTCCACAGAGAACGTCTCTTTAATGTCAGTGAACTGAACCTGTTCTCCATTGAGGATGCTGCAACTTGTTGATTCACTGAGAGACGTTTAAAGTAAATGATGTTAAACATGAGCAAGTCTCTGAGGACATATTTAATAAACCTCAGTGATGCTTTAATAAAACAACAAGCCGCCCCACAGTGGGTGACCTTTACTGATGAGACGCTCTGCAGCTCCACTTCCTGAAACCACTGAGGACTCATGATGTCACCAGGTCCCTCACCTCGCTCCAGCAACTTTACTCACTTTTAGTTTGACAGAAAAATAGTTCCAGGAAGGATTTCAAAACTAAATGTTTTATTAGTCATGAGAATCTTCCTCTAACACCACAGTCATCTTCATCATCATCGTCATCTTCATCATCATCATCAGGTCTGGATATTAAACGACTCAATATCAGCTGATCAACAAGAAAATATCACAGAGCAGAAATCAAACATTGTAGTAAATCCAACGAGCTTTAGTTTGAATGTGATCTGTTAAAATGTTACGATACTGAAAACATTACATCACATTCCAGTCATGTAGCAGACGCTTTCATCCAAAGCGACTTACAGTAAGTGTATTCAACATCGTATTCAAGAGAACTACTAGTCACCAGAAGTCATAAGTGCATCTCCTTTAAACAAGCATCTAAGAGCATAAACCAGAGCAAAGGTACAGAAACAAACTAATACAATAAGTGCAACAAGCTAATACTAATACAATAAGGTCTGAGTGGAAGGCTCAGGTAGTACTTGTTGAAGAGGTGAGTCTTCAGCCTGATGAAAGATGGGCAGCGACTCTGCTGTCCTGACGTCAGTGGGGAGTTCATTCCACCACTGTGGGGCCAGGACAGAGAACAGACGTGACCGGGTCGATCGGCCGTAGGGACCTCTGAGCGACGGGGCGACCGATCGCCCCGTCGCTCAGAGAGAAGTGGTCGGGCCGGGGTGTAGGGCTCGACCGTGGCCTGGAGATAGGAAGGAGCTGTTCCTTTCACTGCCCTGTAGGCACCAGAGTCTTAAACTGGATGAGCTCTGACAGGGAGCCAGTGTAGAGAACGGAGAAGGGAAGTTGTGGGAGAACTTGGGGCGATTGAACACCAGACGAGCTGCAGCTTTCTGGACAAGAGGTCTGATGGCCGACGCCAGGGCTCCGGCAAGTAGAGAGTTGCAGTAGTCCAG
>JAVDOI010000352.1:25000-76127 GCA_032191485.1 Leptoclinus maculatus
AACATCATGCTGTATTGAAGAAGACTTGAAACTAGAGATTGGTTGGTTCAGAGTATGTGAAGAAGACCCCGTCGGTTGGTTGTGACATATTTAGTCTACATGTGTGTTCTTTAGGATTCCTCTCGTCCTGACGTCTGTCTGCTGGATGAATCTCTCAGGTCAGGTTGGTGATCCTTTTTCTTACTGGTGGACAGAACAACGTTCAGCTCACATCAACTCTCGCTTCAGATGTTTTGGAGGTTAAAGTATTGAATATCTATGATTAATATAGATAGAAATATTGTTGAGTAAAAACTAAAACTGTACATTTCACACACTCTGCTACTCATCATAATGGGAAGTGATGCTCTAATAGAATATAAAATGTTATTTTGAATCATAATAATGTTTATAACAGTAAACAACAACTAGAACATGTACACTGATAGTTTTAAGAATAAATAAGACATTTCTTTGGGAATGTCTCACTCACAGGGTCAATATTGGAATTTCTTTTAAATTATTGTCAATATTTACAATCCTTTGTTAGAGATGAACGTGTCGTCCGTCAATGTGACCGTGGTTCTGGAGTACCGAGACTCCTTCACTAAAGCTGTGATCAAGAACGTGATCGTCGTGGTTCTCGGCATCTCCATCAACTACATCAATGCTGCCCTCATTCACACCTTCCATAACCACCAGGTATGATGCTGCTTTAATTAAGTGGGAACAAAAAAAGAAATATGCTGGAGATTAATATTTAAACTAGTGAGTCGGAGTCTTTTACTAGCAGCAGAAGATATTCAATTCATATTTATCTGACACATTGAAATAACAGGTTCCGCCTTCTACATTTGTATACAACTATCTATTTATTACTACATATATATACAACTATCTATTTATTACTACATTTGTATACAACTATCTATTTATTACTACATTTGTATACAACTATCTATTTATTACTACATGTGTATACATCTATCTATTTATTACTACATTTGTATACAACTATCTATTTATTACTACATGTGTATACATCTATCTATTTATTACTACATTTGTATACAACTATCTATTTATTACTACATATATATACAACTATCTATTTATTACTACATGTGTATACATCTATCTATTTATTACTACATGTGTATACAACTATCTATTTATTACTACATGTGTATACAACTATCTATTTATTACTACATGTGTATACATCTATCTATTTATTTCTACATTTGTATACGTCTATCTATTTATTACTACATGTCTATACAACTATCTATTTATTAGTACATGTGTATACAACTATCTATTTATTACTACATATATATACAACTATCTTTTTATTACTACATGTCTATACAACTATCTATTTATTAGTACATGTGTATACGTCTATCTATTTATTACTACATGTGTATAAAACTATCTATTTATTACTACATTTGTATACAACTATCTATTTATTACTACATGTGTATACATCTATCTATTTATTACTACATGTGTATACAACTATCTATTTATTACTACATTTGTATACAACTATCTATTTATTACTACATGTGTATACAACTATCTATTTATTACTACATTTGTATACAACTATCTATTTATTACTACATGTGTATACATCTATCTATTTATTACTACATTTGTATACAACTATCTATTTATTACTACATGTGTATACAACTATCTATTTATTACTACATTTGTATACAACTATATATTTATTACTACATTTGTATACAACTATCTATTTATTACTACATGTGTATACAACTATCTATTTATTACTACATATATATACAACTATCTATTTATTACTACATGTGTATACGTCTATCTATTTATTACTACATTTGTATATAACTATCTATTCATTACTACATGTGTATAAAACTATCTATTTATTACTACATGTGTATACATCTATCTATTTATTACTACATTTGTATACAACTATCTATTTATTACTACAGTTGTATACAACTATCTATTTATTACTACATTTGTATACAACTATCTATTTATTACTACATTTGTATACAACTATCTATTTATTACTACAGTTGTATACAACTATCTATTTATTACTACATTTGTATACAACTATCTATTTATTACTACATTTGTATACAACTATCTATTTATTACTACATTTGTATATAACTATCTATTTATTACTACATTTGTATATAACTATCTATTTATTACTACAGTTGTATACAACTATCTATTTATTACTACATTTGTATACAACTATCTATTTATTACTACATTTGTATACAACTATCTATTTATTACTACATTTGTATACAACTATCTATTTATTACTACATTTGTATATAACTATTGTAGTAAGTTGGGTTAGGTTGCAGATTGATTTTGGCCCGTTTTCAAGAAATTGACAGAATTACCACTTATTTTGTGTGATGTTTACCATTTTAATTGGCGAAAGCGACTAAAAATGATTATTACAACAATGTAATGTACAATAGTTTGACAAAAGCAAAGCATAAATGCTCATTCATCAGAGCTAAAATAAACCTTTCAGTATTTAAAGTAAATTTGCAACCCTTGAACTGTGTTATGGTTGGAGTTGACTGATAAACAGATCATCATAAACTTATTGGTAACAGCTGAAATATTACATAATCTGTAACTTTAATAGGACCCACTCACTACTTACCTTGGTCTTTAAACCCCCAAATATAAAAATCAGTTCTACAAACATACAGTATCTGTCAGCCTCTAGTTATAGTCGGACAATATTGAAAATTGTCTACCACAGTATCTATAAGTGCATCACCCACTAGCACAGCATAGTACCATGTAGTGAAGTAAATGGAAATCAAAAGATTTTAAACAATGAGAATATGTTTTTGTTAATCAAGTCCAAAGTAGAAAAAGTGTCTAGAAGTTTATATTGCCTCTCAATACATATTATCATATTGTCCAACCCTAAGCAACGCTGAAAGTATTCATATCTAAATGATTTGACATGATGATTTGTCAGGAATTGAATAAACATTAAGATGTTATTGTTAAGTGTTGCTGTTCTGCAGTAGAACAAATCTTTACTTCCATCCTGTGTTCTCTTTTTTCCCACCCTCCAGATCTTCTACACGAATCCTCGCTACATCCTTCTTATTCACCTGGTGGTCAACGACATGATCCAAGTCACGCTGACTGTCATCCTGTTCGTCATCAGCTACACCATCTACAAAATAAATGTCTCCGTCTGTAGCATCTTCATCCTAATTGCTCTTTTCACCACTGAAAACACCCCTCTGAACCTGGCTTGCATGGCGGTGGAGTGCTACATCGCCGTCTGCATCCCCCTTCGCCACATGCAGATCTGTACCGTCAGGAGAACGTTAATGCTGATCGGTTTAATGTGGGCGACAAGCATGTTGTCTGTTCTTCCTGATCTGTTCATCACTTTGGCCACAGAGCCGCTGGACTTCTTTCATTCCAGAGTCTTCTGTCTCAGAGAAACCGTCTTCTCAAATCCCCTCATCATCAAGAAGAGAGATATCACCTATATTGTGTATCTGGTTATAGATTGGTTTGTTATCTTTTACACTTACTTCAACATCGTGTTCACTGCAAAAAAAGCTAGCTTAGATGCTAAAAAGGCCAGAAACACAATCCTCCTCCACGGGTTCCAGCTGCTGCTTTGTATGGCATCATATGCAACACCCCAGTTAAAGCAGCCTCTGCTGCTATGGTTCCCTAAGAATTATTCAGACTCCCTGTTTGCCTGTTATATTATTGTACAGGTCCTGCCACGATCCATGAGTCCAATCCTCTATGGCTTAAGAGACAAGACTTTCAGGAAGTACTTAAAAATACGTCAATTGTGTAAAATGAGCACAGAGTGAGATACAGCTCACGGATTATAATACGGAGGGCTTTCAAAAAGGTTCCATTTCAGTTTACTTTATGTAATTATAGAAAAACAGTTGAGTATCAAACCATTTCTTATTCACCACTGGATTCTACAATAAATCATTAATCAATCTCCACTCAGAGTGTCTGCATTTGGGTCCACCTACACCAGTAATAACAAAATGTTCTGGCTACAATGGACCCTTCATGAGGCGAGCAGTCTCCACCCGGGGACAGTGTTCGGGTCATCACAATATATTGTGTATCTGGTTATAGATTGGTTTGTTATCTTTTACACTTACTTCAACATCCTGTTAGCTTAGATGCTAAAAAGGCCAGAAACACAACCCTCCTCCACGGGTTCCAGCTGCTGCTTTTAATGACATCATACGTAGTGCCACAGGTATTAAATGTTCTGAAGCAATGGTTCCCTGAGAATTATGTAGACCATCTCTTTGCTTTCTATATCATTGTACAGGTTCTTCCACGATCCATGAGTCCAATCCTCTGTGGCATAAGAGACACGACTTTTAGGAAGTACTTGAGAAGGCATCTGTGGTGCTGAGTCAGCATACTGTAACCCTTTTCTGAGAAGGATTCTCAACAAAAGAAACAGGAAAGTTTGCAGAAGTCAAGGCTTGACTTTCTTTAGTTATTTTCCGCTGAGTAACATGCAGACAGTGTAAAGTTCAAACATACAGCTGGTTACACATTTGTGTAATTCCAAACTCGTATATCTACATATCTGAGGGACTGGTTTTTGATTTGGACTGACGTTGATTTTGTGACTTTGTGATCTTCATTTAATAATAATAATAATAATCATGCATTTTATTTGTAACGCAATTTTCATTTAGAAAATCTCAGAGTGCCACAGAGCCAGTACATAGTTAAAACATAGTTAAAACATAGTTAAAACATAGTTAAAACAAACTATAATAAAAAAAACTAGTAAACATAAGCATAATAGTGTCACGGGAGTTCAGGATGAGGACCCAATAGCAGAACCACAGGAGACAGAGTCTGGTGAAACAGATTTTATTTCGCCCAGTTTAAAGGCGGGGATGTGTGGAGCCCGTGGTCCGACACAGGTGGGCAGGCAGATCACGATGTGAGTCCCGTGGCTCGACACCGGAGAGCAGGCAGATCACGATGTGAGTCCCGTGGCTCGACACCGGAGAGTAGGCTGGTCGGCGGTGTGATGTCCCGTGGCTCGACACCGCAGACTGGTGGCTCAGCAGGAATCCTGCACACGTAGCGGAGAGGAAATATGTTAGTCCAGAGAAAGTCAAGTCAAGACAACTTACTGAACGGTGGGAAGACAACCGAGGCAGAAGACGATACGGACTGACACCCCACGCCTGCAGGACCAGGGTTGATAAGGTGCCAGGTGGTGATCAGTGGGATCAGGATCAGGTGGTTACGAGCCAGATAGACTGCAGCTGTCCACCAATCAGGGGTGTGGCCAAGGGAATCGTCTGGAGGCAGGATCAGGAAAACAAACACCGAGCACATGGCAAACAACAACAAACAGGGGAATGACAGACACATGAGGAGAGGAGATTGGGGGGAAACAGAGGTTAACACACAATGGGTCAGACAGGGATCCTGACAAATAGAAAACAGTGAATGAACAGAAACACAAAATAAATAACTGACAGTGATTTAGCACAAGGTCAGA
Source organism: Leptoclinus maculatus (assembly GCA_032191485.1). NCBI lineage: Eukaryota > Metazoa > Chordata > Actinopteri > Perciformes > Stichaeidae > Leptoclinus > Leptoclinus maculatus. The sequence goes on from JAVDOI010000352.1 coordinate 30,567, forward strand.
AACGCCTTCCTGAATAAAAAGGTTTTTAGGCCAGTCTTAAAAGAAGAGACAGACAGACAGATAGACAGACAGACAGATATACAGACAGACAGACAGACAGACAGACAGACAGACAGAGACAGACAGACAGACAGACAGACAGACAGACAGAGAGACAGACAGACAGACAGACAGACAGACAGACAGACAGACAGACAGACAGACAGACAGACAGATAGAGACAGACAGACAGACAGACAGACAGACAGACAGACAGACAGACAGACAGACAGATATACAGACAGACAGACAGACAGACAGACAGACAGACAGACAGATAGACAGACAGACAGTCAGACAGACAGACAGACAGACAGAGAGACAGTCAGACAGACAGACAGACAGACAGACAGACAGACAGACAGTCAGACAGACAGACAGACAGACAGACAGACAGACAGAGAGACAGTCAGACAGACAGACAGACAGACAGACAGACAGACAGACAGACAGAATAGCTATAGAATCATGATGTGCTTCTTGTCCATGATGTCAAACATGAGATCTCATTTCAGCCAAAAGGCCCAGAAGGTTCCGTCCATCACGGATCTGTTGAGGCTGACCAGACGGAGGTTCTAGGTGGCTCCAAAAAGGACATACACCTCCATCCACGCCACACAGTACCTCCATCCACCCCCTGACCATGAACCGCTATCATTTATTATATTCACCATTTGAGCCATTTTGCTCTTAGACTGCTTGATAGACGGCTAAGTGTTGAAGCAGTCAAACGTGGACAGAACGTCTGTAAAGATCCACAAAAGAATCCAAACAAAGGATAACGGTGACGGGAAAGAAGGAGCTTGCACATATAATAATAATAATGGCTTTAGTTATTAATAAACAAAATAAATCTATAAATATAAAATAAATACAAATAATAGTAATAATAACAGTAGCAATAATGATAATAATAATTGTATATATTGGTAAAAAATAATGAATTATAAATATAATAATAGTGGTAATACAAATAATAATAATATTTTTAGATTACGGCCGTCGCCATCTTGTTTCTTTATCAACCAGTGAACAGGAAGTGACCGTATATGGACTGAGGAGGAGTGACGTAGAGACGCCGTATACGTCTCTGGTAGAGACCTGTCAATCACTGTGTAGTCCCGCCCCTAAAGCATCCCCTGCTTTATGTTCTGTTTGACTCTAAATGGACCATCATCTACTAAATGAACATCATGCTGTATTGAAGAAGACTTGAAACTAGAGATTGGTTGGTTCAGAGTATGTGAAGAAGACCCCGTCGGTTGGTTGTGACATATTTAGTCTACATGTGTGTTCTTTAGGATTCCTCTCGTCCTGACGTCTGTCTGCTGGATGAATCTCTCAGGTCAGGTTGGTGATCCTTTTTCTTACTGGTGGACAGAACAACGTTCAGCTCACATCAACTCTCGCTTCAGATGTTTTGGAGGTTAAAGTATTGAATATCTATGATTAATATAGATAGAAATATTGTTGAGTAAAAACTAAAACTGTACATTTCACACACTCTGCTACTCATCATAATGGGAAGTGATGCTCTAATAGAATATAAAATGTTATTTTGAATCATAATAATGTTTATAACAGTAAACAACAACTAGAACATGTACACTGATAGTTTTAAGAATAAATAAGACATTTCTTTGGGAATGTCTCACTCACAGGGTCAATATTGGAATTTCTTTTAAATTATTGTCAATATTTACAATCCTTTGTTAGAGATGAACGTGTCGTCCGTCAATGTGACCGTGGTTCTGGAGTACCGAGACTCCTTCACTAAAGCTGTGATCAAGAACGTGATCGTCGTGGTTCTCGGCATCTCCATCAACTACATCAATGCTGCCCTCATTCACACCTTCCATAACCACCAGGTATGATGCTGCTTTAATTAAGTGGGAACAAAAAAAGAAATATGCTGGAGATTAATATTTAAACTAGTGAGTCGGAGTCTTTTACTAGCAGCAGAAGATATTCAATTCATATTTATCTGACACATTGAAATAACAGGTTCCGCCTTCTACATTTGTATACAACTATCTATTTATTACTACATATATATACAACTATCTATTTATTACTACATATATATACAACTATCTATTTATTACTACATGTGTATACATCTATCTATTTATTACTACATGTGTATACAACTATCTATTTATTACTACATGTGTATACAACTATCTATTTATTACTACATGTGTATACATCTATCTATTTATTACTACATTTGTATACGTCTATCTATTTATTACTACATGTCTATACAACTATCTATTTATTAGTACATGTGTATACAACTATCTATTTATTACTACATATATATACAACTATCTATTTATTACTACATGTCTATACAACTATCTATTTATTAGTACATGTGTATACGTCTATCTATTTATTACTACATGTGTATAAAACTATCTATTTATTACTACATGTGTATACATCTATCTATTTATTACTACATTTGTATACAACTATCTATTTATTACTACATGTGTATACAACTATCTATTTATTACTACATGTGTATACAACTATCTATTTATTACTACATATATATACAACTATCTATTTATTACTACATTTGTATACAACTATATATTTATTACTACATTTGTATACAACTATCTATTTATTACTACATGTGTATACAACTATCTATTTATTACTACATATATATACAACTATCTATTTATTACTACATTTGTATACAACTATATATTTATTACTACATTTGTATACAACTATCTATTTATTACTACATGTGTATACAACTATCTATTTATTACTACATATATATACAACTATCTATTTATTACTACATGTGTATACGTCTATCTATTTATTACTACATTTGTATATAACTATCTATTTATTACTACAGTTGTATACAACTATCTATTTATTACTACATTTGTATACAACTATCTATTTATTACTACATTTGTATACAACTATCTATTTATTACTACATTTGTATACAACTATCTATTTATTACTACATTTGTATATAACTATTGTAGTAAGTTGGGTTAGGTTGCAGATTGATTTTGGCCCGTTTTCAAGAAATTGACAGAATTACCACTTATTTTGTGTGATGTTTACCATTTTAATTGGCGAAAGCGACTAAAAATGATTATTACAACAATGTAATGTACAATAGTTTGACAAAAGCAAAGCATAAATGCTCATTCATCAGAGCTAAAATAAACCTTTCAGTATTTAAAGTAAATTTGCAACCCTTGAACTGTGTTATGGTTGGAGTTGACTGATAAACAGATCATCATAAACTTATTGGTAACAGCTGAAATATTACATAATCTGTAACTTTAATAGGACCCACTCACTACTTACCTTGGTCTTTAAACCCCCAAATATAAAAATCAGTTCTACAAACATACAGTATCTGTCAGCCTCTAGTTATAGTCGGACAATATTGAAAATTGTCTACCACAGTATCTATAAGTGCATCACCCACTAGCACAGCATAGTACCATGTAGTGAAGTAAATGGAAATCAATAGATTTTAAACAATGAGAATATGTTTTTGTTAATCAAGTCCAAAGTAGAAAAAGTGTCTAGAAGTTTATATTGCCTCTCAATACATATTATCATATTGTCCAACCCTAAGCAACGCTGAAAGTATTCATATCTAAATGATTTGACATGATGATTTGTCAGGAATTGAATAAACATTAAGATGTTATTGTTAAGTGTTGCTGTTCTGCAGTAGAACAAATCTTTACTTCCATCCTGTGTTCTCTTTTTTCCCACCCTCCAGATCTTCTACACGAATCCTCGCTACATCCTTCTTATTCACCTGGTGGTCAACGACATGATCCAAGTCACGCTGACTGTCAGCCTGTTCGTCATCAGCTACACCATCTACAAAATAAATGTCTCCGTCTGTAGCATCTTCATCCTAATTGTTGTTTTCACCACTGAAAACACCCCTCTGAACCTGGCTTGCATGGCGGTGGAGTGCTACATCGCCGTCTGCATCCCCCTTCGCCACATGCAGATCTGTACCGTCAGGAGAACGTTAATGCTGATCGGTTTAATGTGGGCGACAAGCATGTTGTCTGCTCTTCCTGATCTGTTCATCACTTTGGCCACAGAGCCGCTGGACTTCTTTCATTCCAGAGTCTTCTGTCTCAGAGAAACCGTCTTCTCAAATCCCCTCATCATCAAGAAGAGAGATATCACCTATATTGTGTATCTGGTTATAGATTGGTTTGTTATCTTTTACACTTACTTCAACATCGTGTTCACTGCAAATAAAGCTAGTTTAGATGCTAAAAAGGCCAGAAACACAATCCTCCTCCACGGGTTCCAGCTGCTGCTTTGTATGGCATCATATGCAACACCCCAGTTAAAGCAGCCTCTGCTGCTATGGTTCCCTAAGAATTATTCAGACTCCCTGTTTGCCTGTTATATTATTGTACAGGTCCTGCCACGATCCATGAGTCCAATCCTCTATGGCTTAAGAGACAAGACTTTCAGGAAGTACTTAAAAAGACATCAATTGTGTAAAATGAGCACAGAGTGAGATACAGCTCACGGATTATAATACGGAGGGCTTTCAAAAAGGTTCCATTTCAGTTTACTTTATGTAATTATAGAAAAACAGTTGAGTATCAAACCATTTCTTATTCACCACTGGATTCTACAATAAATCATTAATCAATCTCCACTCAGAGTGTCTGCATTTGGGTCCACCTACACCAGTAATAACAAAATGTTCTGGCTACAATGGACCCAGCAGATTACGACTTCAGAAACAGGAAAGTTTGCAGAAGTCAAGGCTTGACTTTCTTTAGTTATTTTCCGCTGAGTAACATGCAGACAGTGTAAAGTTCAAACATACAGCTGGTTACACATTTGTGTAATTCCAAACTCGTATATCTACATATCTGAGGGACTGGTTTTTGATTTGGACTGACGTTGATTTTGTGACTTTGTGATCTTCATTTAATAATAATAATAATAATCATGCATTTTATTTGTAACGCAATTTTCATTTAGAAAATCTCAGAGTGCCACAGAGCCAGTACATAGTTAAAACATAGACCTTTTGAGCCCTAGACGTTTTTTTGGCTTATTCTCGAAAATACTATACCCATACTCAAAGGGGCCTTACTCTCTAACTACAAGGTCTATTTGAAAATGTTCAATGGATTTATAACACTGAGGAGGGTTTGCTCATATGAATTGTGTACATATTGTGTATATGTTACTGGTTAATAGCTGATGAAGATGGAACACAGCTCCACTTTGAAAAATGTCAAATTCGTATGGTGAAAAAGCATAAGCTTAATATTAAATGAGGCTCAGTGAAGCCTATAAACCACACACAATCATAGAAAACGACAGCATTAGTCACCCACAAAAGAATTGGAGTGAATAGAGCGAAGTAGGCCAGAGTTAGAGACATAAACGTTATGAGAGGTCACGAGATTGGCTTATTCTCGAAAATACTATACCCATACTCAAAGGGGCCTTACTCTCTAACTACAAGGTCTATTTGAAAATGTTCAATGGATTTATAACACTGAGGAGGGTTTGCTCATATGAATTGTGTACATATTGTGTATATGTTACTGTTTAATAGCTGATGAAGATGGAACACAGCTCCACTTTGAAAAATGTCAAATTCGTATGGTGAAAAAGCATAAGCTAAATATTAAATGAGGCTCAGTGAAGCCTATAAACCACACACAATCATAGAAAACGACAGCAGTAGTCACCCACAAAAGAATTGGAGTGAATAGAGTGAAGTAGGCCAGAGTTAGAGACATAAACGTTATGAGAGGTCACGAGAGGTCACGAGAGGTCGCCATGTGAGAAACAGCCTCTCCAGCTGTTCCATTGTACTTTTATAAGCTAAATAACTATATATTTAACTTCCTTTATCCTTGTACATGCACAATCTATCACATACAGCAGTTAGAAATCATTTTGGAGAGCTAGAACCGTCTCCAAAGCGTCTCGGGACCGCCGACCTACGGGAGAATTGCGCCATAGTGGTTGTGTATTGGGCCAGTGTAGAGCCCCTGATTGGTCGATTTCTTCATATGAAACGTCTATGCACGTGTGTCTGGATGTGGCCAATTGACTGGCGTCAACGGAATTTTCAGGAAGTCTTTAGTTTTCCGAAAAATGCCGATCTAAGCCGGCGGACCCGTGCGTAAACGCCCGAAGCTGCCTCGCTGGAATGTGGTCCCCCGAGCTCATTTGACCCCCCCCTTCCTTTTTTCACAACTTTATTAGACTGTAAATGGATGACAAAAGGCGAAACAGGAGTCTAAAAGGAGTTTGAGGACATCGTTTTATGATTTGGCTTTCTTCGGTACCAGTCGGCACCAGTCGGTACCAGTATCCCCCCCGTCGGGGGGCTCTCAGTTTAGAAAGGTTAAAACATAGTTAAAACATAGTTAAAACAAACTATAATAAAAAAAACTAGTAAACATAAGCATAATAGTGTCACGGGAGTTCAGGATGAGGACCCAATAGCAGAACCACAGGAGACAGAGTCTGGTGAAACAGATTTTATTTCGCCCAGTTTAAAGGCGGGGATGTGTGGAGCCCGTGGTCCGACACAGGTGGGCAGGCAGATCACGATGTGAGTCCCGTGGCTCGACACCGGAGAGCAGGCAGATCACGATGTGAGTCCCGTGGCTCGACACCGGAGAGTAGGCTGGTCGGCGGTGTGATGTCCCGTGGCTCGACACCGCAGACTGGTGGCTCAGCAGGAATCCTGCACACGTAGCGGAGAGGAAATATGTTAGTCCAGAGAAAGTCAAGTCAAGACAACTTACTGAACGGTGGGAAGACAACCGAGGCAGAAGACGATACGGACTGACACCCCACGCCTGCAGGACCAGGGTTGATAAGGTGCCAGGTGGTGATCAGTGGGATCAGGATCAGGTGGTTACGAGCCAGATAGACTGCAGCTGTCCACCAATCAGGGGTGTGGCCAAGGGAATCGTCTGGAGGCAGGATCAGGAAAACAAACACCGAGCACATGGCAAACAACAACAAACAGGGGAATGACAGACACATGAGGAGAGGAGATTGGGGGGAAACAGAGGTTAACACACAATGGGTCAGACAGGGATCCTGACAGTACCCCCCCCTCAACGGGAGCCTCCAGGCGGTCTGCCAGTCTTGTCTGGATGCAGTCGGCGAAAATCCCGAATCAGAGTGGGGTCTAGGATCCTAGAGCGGGGCACCCATGCGCGTTCCTCCGGACCATATCCCTCCCAATCAACAAGGTATTGGAAACCCCGACCCCGACGGCGAACATCCAACAGTCTGTTAACCGTATGCGCCAGGCCCCCGTCGATGAGCCGGGCGGGAGGTGGGGGTCTGGCCGGAGGGCATAGGGCACTGGTGGACACCGGTTTGATCAGTGACACGTGGAACGTCGGGTGGATCCTCATGGAGGAGGGAAGTTTCAGCCGAACCGCGGAAGGGTTGATAATGGCTTGGATCTCGAAAGAACCAATGAACCGGGGGGACATCTTCCGGGACTCGGTCCTTAATGGGATGTCCTTGGCGGAGAGCCACACCCTTTGACCGACTTGGTAAGGTGGAGCAGGGATACGGCGGCGATCCGCCAATCGCTTATTTTGTTCCGCCGTTCGGAGAAGAGCGGCCCGGGTCTCCCTCCACACCTTCCTACAGCGACGAAGGTGAAGCTGAACCGAGGGAACGGCTATCTCCACCTCCTGGGCGGGGAACAGAGGTGGCTGGTAACCCAGGGAGGCCTCGAAAGGAGTGTGACCAGTCGCCGACGACGTATGGGAGTTGTGGGCATATTCCACCCAGGGCAGGTGAGTACTCCAGCTGGAGGGGTTAGATGCTGCCACGCAGCGGAGGGAGGCCTCAAGCTCCTGATTCAGTCTCTCTGTCTGACCGTTGGATTGAGGGTGGAACCCAGAGGACAGGCTGATGGTCGCGCCGAGAACCCGGCCAAAGGCTCTCCAGACTTGGGATATGAACTGTGGACCTCGGTCCGAAACAATGTCCACAGGGATGCCATGCAGACGGAACACCTGGCTGACCATAACGTCAGCCGTCTCCTGAGCTGAGGGAAGCTTGGGCAGAGCGAGGAAGTGAGCCGCCTTGGAGAAGCGGTCAACCACAGTAACAATGACCGTGTTCCCCTGCGAGGGTGGCAGACCTGTGACGAAGTCAAGGGCAATATGGGACCAGGGACGATGTGGCACCGGAAGGGGTTGCAGTAAGCCGGCGGGAGGTCGGTGTGATGACTTGTTGCGGGCACAGGTTGAGCAGGCGAGGACAAAAGCCCTAGTGTCTGCCTCCAGCGACGTCCACCAAAAGGTTCGCCGAAGCATGTCAATGGTGCGTCTGATGCCCGGGTGACAGGAGAACCGGGAGGTGTGCGCCCATTGGAGCACTTGGGAGCGTGCAGGCGGGGGAACAAACAGGCGGCCGGGAGGTCCACCTCCGGGGTCCGGCTGGTTACGGAGAGCGTCCTGCACCACTGATTCGATCTCCCAGGTGAGAGAGGCTGCCACACAGGTTGTCGGGAGGATGGTGCCAGGACTGGAGGAGTGACCCTCGGGGGAGAACTGGCGAGAGAGAGCGTCAGGCTTGGTATTCTTGTGGCCGGGGCGGTAGGAGATGGTAAAGTCAAAACGCCCGAAGAATAGCGACCACCGAGCCTGACGAGAGTTTAACCGCTTGGCCGTTCGAATGTACTCCAGGTTCTTGTGGTCCGTCCAGACCACGAACGGATGAACAGCCCCTTCTAGCCAGTGTCTCCACTCCTCGAGAGCCAGCTTGATTGCCAGCAGTTCCCGGTTTCCCACATCGTAATTTCTCTCTGCCGGGTTCAACCGGCGGGAATAGTAGGCGCAAGGGCGAAGCTTAGAGTCGGATTCCGAACGTTGTGACAGGACGGCCCCCACGCCTGTGTCAGAGGCGTCCACCTCAACGAAGAACTGACGGGTGTCATCGGGCTGAATCAGAATGGGGGCGGAGGAAAACCGTTCCTTGAGGAGTTTGAATGCCAGACCGGCCTCCGGCGTCCATACGAACACGGTCTTGGAGGAGGTGAGCCCAGTGAGGGGGGCAGCTAGCTTGCTGTAGTTCCTGATGAATCGGCGGTAGAAGTTGGCAAACCCCAGGAATTGTTGGAGCTGTTTCCGAGAGGAGGGAGTCGGCCATTCAGTTACGGCTTTGACCTTTTCCGGATCCGCCCTCACTTGACCCTTCTCAATGATGAATCCCAGGAACTGAACTGTGGTCACATGGAACTCGCATTTCTCTGCCTTCACGAACAGCTTATTCTCCAGTAGGCGCTGGAGGACCATCTGGACGTGGCGCTGATGCTCCTGAAGATCCGCCGAATAGATGAGGATATCATCTATGTACACGAACACAAAACGATTCAGGAAGTCCCGGAGCACGTCATTTACCAACGCCTGGAAAACTGCAGGTGCATTTGTTAGTCCAAAAGGCATGACCAAGTACTCGAAGTGACCAAGGGGGGTGTTGAACCCTGTCTTCCACTCATCCCCTGCTCGGATCCGCACCAGGTGGTACGCATTGCGAAGGTCCAGCTTGGTGAAGATCGTGGCTCCAGACAGGGGTTCGAATGCAGAATTAATCAGTGGCAGAGGGTACTTGTTCCGGGTTGTGATGCTGTTCAAGCCCCGATAGTCGATGCAGGGCCGGAGGCTCTTATCCTTCTTGGCGACAAAGAAGAATCCGGCTCCGAGTGGTGATGAGGATGGACGAATGATTCCAGCCTTCAGAGATTGTGAGATGTAGTCCTCCATGGACGCCTTCTCAGGTCTAGACAGGTTATATAACCGACTGGAAGGGAGCGAAGCGCCCGGGTGGAGGTCAATAGCACAGTCGTAGGGACGGTGAGGTGGTAGGGAGAGAGCCCGAGCCTTGCTAAAAACCTCCCCAATGTCATGGTAGGCGGTGGGAACGGAAGCGAGATCTGGTGACGGCAAGGGGTAGCTCTGAGGATGTCCTTCCGGGGGTTGTGCAGATCTTAGGCAGTTAGCATGACAGTGGGGGCTCCATGCGGCAATCCTCCCGGCCGCCCAGTCAATCTGAGGGTTATGAGCGGTGAGCCAAGGGTGGCCCAGAACTAGGGGGTTTTGGGGAGAAGAAAAAACGTAAAACTGAAGTCTCTCCCTGTGATTGCCAGACAGAATGAGCCGAAGCGGCTGGGTTCGGTGAGTGACTCTGGCCAGGAAGCTGCCGTCTAGACCATTGACCACTAGTGGACACTCTAACGTCTCTAATGGAATCTGGGCCCGGGCTATAAATTCCGTGTCCATGAAATTTTGCTCCGCTCCAGAGTCCACCAGTGCCGAGAGAGAGAGAGAGCGGGAGTGCAGAGAAAGAGACGCAGGCAACAATAGTCTTGGTAGGGGGTTGAGAGAAGATTTGGGTCCGCTCACCAGTATCCCAACCATTACTGGCGAGCGCCCCCATTTGGCCGAACCGGACAGGAGGACACTGAATGTCCCAGGCGGCCACAGTACAGGCACTCACTCGCCCTAATCCGCCTCTCTCTCTCCTGAGGCGAAAGGTGAGCACGGCCGATCTGCATGGGCTCCACCTCCGAAGAGGGAGAGGAAGACGAGCTTGGGGCCTGAAGATTTATCCGCTCGCCCTGATAGGCTGACGCCAAAGCACGAGGGCGAAAGCTGGAGGAGGATGACGTCACGGGGGGTTCCCCTTGGGATCGGTAGTTCCTCTCACGTCGCCTCTCCCGCATCCGATTATCCAGATCAATCGTGAGTTTTATCAGTACCTCCAATGAACCGGCCTTATCACAGGTGGCCAATTCATCCTTTATGGCTTCAGATAGTCCGTAAATGAACACTCCCCTGAGCGCCGTCTCGCACCACCCGGACTCTGCGGCGAGAATCCGGAAATTCACTGAGTGTTCAGCTACACTCGCTTGGCCCTGTCGTAGACGAAGAAGGCGCTGAGCTGCATCCTCGGCATCCACCGGGTGATCGAAAACCCTCCTTAGATCCTCCACAAAGTCCACATACGACACGGAATTAGGTTGGTCGACACTCAATGTATTAGTGGCCCAGTCCAAAGCCCTTCCCCGCAGTAATCCAACCACGTAGGACACCTTGGATCTGTCCGAGGCAAAAGTCTGTAGCTGACGGTCAAATACCTGTCGGCATTGGAACAGGAAGCCCCGACACCTCCCCAGAGTTCCGTCATAGGGATCCGGAGAGGGCACGGGGGATTCCCGACCCAGCGGAACGAGGACTGGAGAGGGGAGTGCAGGTGCTGGAGCCGGTGCGGAAGCCGGCGGAACTGTCCGAGCCAGCCCCTGCACGATGAGGCCAATCTGGGAGACCTCAGCTGCCATGGATCTCTGTGCTTCACGCATGTCCATGAGCATCTGTTGGTGTGCCTCAAGCAGAGCGCTATGTCCGATCAGCGTAGCTGCTCCTGTGGTTGCTGGATCCGCCATGGTCAGTCCGTTCTGTCACGGGAGTTCAGGATGAGGACCCAATAGCAGAACCACAGGAGACAGAGTCTGGTGAAACAGATTTTATTTCGCCCAGTTTAAAGGCGGGGATGTGTGGAGCCCGTGGTCCGACACAGGTGGGCAGGCAGATCACGATGTGAGTCCCGTGGCTCGACACCGGAGAGCAGGCAGATCACGATGTGAGTCCCGTGGCTCGACACCGGAGAGTAGGCTGGTCGGCGGTGTGATGTCCCGTGGCTCGACACCGCAGACTGGTGGCTCAGCAGGAATCCTGCACACGTAGCGGAGAGGAAATATGTTAGTCCAGAGAAAGTCAAGTCAAGACAACTTACTGAACGGTGGGAAGACAACCGAGGCAGAAGACGATACGGACTGACACCCCACGCCTGCAGGACCAGGGTTGATAAGGTGCCAGGTGGTGATCAGTGGGATCAGGATCAGGTGGTTACGAGCCAGATAGACTGCAGCTGTCCACCAATCAGGGGTGTGGCCAAGGGAATCGTCTGGAGGCAGGATCAGGAAAACAAACACCGAGCACATGGCAAACAACAACAAACAGGGGAATGACAGACACATGAGGAGAGGAGATTGGGGGGAAACAGAGGTTAACACACAATGGGTCAGACAGGGATCCTGACAAATAGAAAACAGTGAATGAACAGAAACACAAAATAAATAACTGACAGTGATTTAGCACAAGGTCAGAAACGCCTTCCTGAATAAAAAGGTTTTTAGGCCAGTCTTAAAAGAAGAGACAGACAGACAGATAGACAGACAGACAGATATACAGACAGACAGACAGACAGACAGACAGACAGACAGAGACAGACAGACAGACAGACAGACAGACAGACAGAGAGACAGACAGACAGACAGACAGACAGACAGACAGACAGACAGACAGACAGACAGACAGGTAGAGACAGACAGACAGACAGACAGACAGACAGATAGAGACAGACAGACAGACAGACAGACAGACAGACAGACAGACAGACAGACAGATATACAGACAGACAGACAGACAGACAGACAGACAGACAGACAGACAGATAGACAGACAGACAGTCAGACAGACAGACAGACAGACAGAGAGACAGTCAGACAGACAGACAGACAGACAGACAGTCAGACAGACAGACAGACAGACAGACAGACAGACAGACAGACAGACAGACAGACAGACAGACAGAGAGACAGTCAGACAGACAGACAGACAGACAGACAGACAGACAGACAGACAGAATAGCTATAGAATCATGATGTGCTTCTCGTCCATGATGTCAAACATGAGATCTCATTTCAGCCAAAAGGCCCAGAAGGTTCCGTCCATCACGGATCTGTTGAGGCTGACCAGACGGAGGTTCTAGGTGGCTCCAAAAAGGACATACACCTCCATCCACGCCACACAGTACCTCCATCCACCCCCTGACCATGAACCGCTATCATTTATTATATTCACCATTTGAGCCATTTTGCTCTTAGACTGCTTGATAGACGGCTAAGTGTTGAAGCAGTCAAACGTGGACAGAACGTCTGTAAAGATCCACAAAAGAATCCAAACAAAGGATAACGGTGACGGGAAAGAAGGAGCTTGCACATATAATAATAATAATGGCTTTAGTTATTAATAAACAAAATAAATCTATAAATATAAAATAAATACAAATAATAGTAATAATAACAGTAGCAATAATGATAATAATAATTGTATATATTGGTAAAAAATAATGAATTATAAATATAATAATAGTGGTAATACAAATAATAATAATATTTTTAGATTACGGCCGTCGCCATCTTGTTTCTTTATCAACCAGTGAACAGGAAGTGACCGTATATGGACTGAGGAGGAGTGACGTAGAGACGCCGTATACGTCTCTGGTAGAGACCTGTCAATCACTGTGTAGTCCCGCCCCTAAAGCATCCCCTGCTTTATGGTCTGTTTGACTCTAAATGGACCATCATCTACTAAATGAACATCATGCTGTATTGAAGAAGACTTGAAACTAGAGATTGGTTGGTTCAGAGTATGTGAAGAAGACCCCGTCGGTTGGTTGTGACATATTTAGTCTACATGTGTGTTCTTTAGGATTCCTCTCGTCCTGACGTCTGTCTGCTGGATGAATCTCTCAGGTCAGGTTGGTGATCCTTTTTCTTACTGGTGGACAGAACAACGTTCAGCTCACATCAACTCTCGCTTCAGATGTTTTGGAGGTTAAAGTATTGAATATCTATGATTAATATAGATAGAAATATTGTTGAGTAAAAACTAAAACTGTACATTTCACACACTCTGCTACTCATCATAATGGGAAGTGATGCTCTAATAGAATATAAAATGTTATTTTGAATCATAATAATGTTTATAACAGTAAACAACAACTAGAACATGTACACTGATAGTTTTAAGAATAAATAAGACATTTCTTTGGGAATGTCTCACTCACAGGGTCAATATTGGAATTTCTTTTAAATTATTGTCAATATTTACAATCCTTTGTTAGAGATGAACGTGTCGTCCGTCAATGTGACCGTGGTTCTGGAGTACCGAGACTCCTTCACTAAAGCTGTGATCAAGAACGTGATCGTCGTGGTTCTCGGCATCTCCATCAACTACATCAATGCTGCCCTCATTCACACCTTCCATAACCACCAGGTATGATGCTGCTTTAATTAAGTGGGAACAAAAAAAGAAATATGCTGGAGATTAATATTTAAACTAGTGAGTCGGAGTCTTTTACTAGCAGCAGAAGATATTCAATTCATATTTATCTGACACATTGAAATAACAGGTTCCGCCTTCTACATTTGTATACAACTATCTATTTATTACTACATATATATACAACTATCTATTTATTACTACATGTGTATACAACTATCTATTTATTACTACATATATATACAACTATCTATTTATTACTACATTTGTATACAACTATCTATTTATTACTACATGTGTATACATCTATCTATTTATTACTACATGTGTATACAACTATCTATTTATTACTACATTTGTATACAACTATATATTTATTACTACATTTGTATACAACTATCTATTTATTACTACATTTGTATACAACTATCTATTTATTACTACATGTGTAGACAACTATCTATTTATTACTACATGTGTATCAACTATCTATTTATTACTACATGTGTATACAACTATGTATTTATTACTACATTTGTATACAACTATCTATTTATTACTACATTTGTATACAACTATCTATTTATTACTACATGTGTAGACAACTATCTATTTATTACTACATGTGTATACAACTATATATTTATTACTACATTTTTACAACTATCTATTTATTACTACATTTGTATACAACTATCTATTTATTACTACATTTGTATACAACTATCTATTTATTACTACATTTGTATATAACTATTGTAGTAAGTTGGGTTAGGTTGCAGATTGATTTTGGCCCGTTTTCAAGAAATTGACAGAATTACCACTTATTTTGTGTGATGTTTACCATTTTAATTGGCGAAAGCGACTAAAAATGATTATTACAACAATGTAATGTACAATAGTTTGACAAAAGCAAAGCATAAATGCTCATTCATCAGAGCTAAAATAAACCTTTCAGTATTTAAAGTAAATTTGCAACCCTTGAACTGTGTTATGGTTGGAGTTGACTGATAAACAGATCATCATAAACTTATTGGTAACAGCTGAAATATTACATAATCTGTAACTTTAATAGGACCCACTCACTACTTACCTTGGTCTTTAAACCCCCAAATATAAAAATCAGTTCTACAAACATACAGTATCTGTCAGCCTCTAGTTATAGTCGGACAATATTGAAAATTGTCTACCACAGTATCTATAAGTGCATCACCCACTAGCACAGCATAGTACCATGTAGTGAAGTAAATGGAAATCAATAGATTTTAAACAATGAGAATATGTTTTTGTTAATCAAGTCCAAAGTAGAAAAAGTGTCTAGAAGTTTATATTGCCTCTCAATACATATTATCATATTGTCCAACCCTAAGCAACGCTGAAAGTATTCATATCTAAATGATTTGACATGATGATTTGTCAGGAATTGAATAAACATTAAGATGTTATTGTTAAGTGTTGCTGTTCTGCAGTAGAACAAATCTTTACTTCCATCCTGTGTTCTCTTTTTTCCCACCCTCCAGATCTTCTACACGAATCCTCGCTACATCCTTCTTATTCACCTGGTGGTCAACGACATGATCCAAGTCACGCTGACTGTCAGCCTGTTCGTCATCAGCTACACCATCTACAAAATAAATGTCTCCGTCTGTAGCATCTTCATCCTAATTGTTGTTTTCACCACTGTAAACACCCCTCTGAACCTGGCTTGCATGGCGGTGGAGTGCTACATCGCCGTCTGCATCCCCCTTCGCCACATGCAGATCTGTACCGTCAGGAGAACGTTAATGCTGATCGGTTTAATGTGGGCGACAAGCATGTTGTCTGCTCTTCCTGATCTGTTCATCACTTTGGCCACAGAGCCGCTGGACTTCTTTCATTCCAGAGTCTTCTGTCTCAGAGAAACCGTCTTCTCAAATCCCCTCATCATCAAGAAGAGAGATATCACCTATATTGTGTATCTGGTTATAGATTGGTTTGTTATCTTTTACACTTACTTCAACATCGTGTTCACTGCAAAAAAAGCTAGCTTAGATGCTAAAAAGGCCAGAAACACAATCCTCCTCCACGGGTTCCAGCTGCTGCTTTGTATGGCATCATATGCAACACCCCAGTTAAAGCAGCCTCTGCTGCTATGGTTCCCTAAGAATTATTCAGACTCCCTGTTTGCCTGTTATATTATTGTACAGGTCCTGCCACGATCCATGAGTCCAATCCTCTATGGCTTAAGAGACAAGACTTTCAGGAAGTACTTAAAAATACGTCAATTGTGTAAAATGAGCACAGAGTGAGATACAGCTCACGGATTATAATACGGAGGGCTTTCAAAAAGGTTCCATTTCAGTTTACTTTATGTAATTATAGAAAAACAGTTGAGTATCAAACCATTTCTTATTCACCACTGGATTCTACAATAAATCATTAATCAATCTCCACTCAGAGTGTCTGCATTTGGGTCCACCTACACCAGTAATAACAAAATGTTCTGGCTACAATGGACCCTTCATGAGGCGAGCAGTCTCCACCCGGGGACAGTGTTCGGGTCATCACAATATATTGTGTATCTGGTTATAGATTGGTTTGTTATCTTTTACACTTACTTCAACATCCTGTTAGCTTAGATGCTAAAAAGGCCAGAAACACAACCCTCCTCCACGGGTTCCAGCTGCTGCTTTTAATGACATCATACGTAGTGCCACAGGTATTAAATGTTCTGAAGCAATGGTTCCCTGAGAATTATGTAGACCATCTCTTTGCTTTCTATATCATTGTACAGGTTCTTCCACGATCCATGAGTCCAATCCTCTATGGCATAGAGGCGACAGACATAGAGGCCAAAGGCCCTGTCGCCCATGGTGCGGAGCTTGGTGTTGGGGACCCGGAGGAGCGAGCGGTTTGAAGATCTGAGAGTGCGGGTGGAGGTTTGGGGAGTAATGAGTTCTTGTAGGTAGGGAGGTGCATGTCCATTTATGCATTTATGTGTGAGTAGTAGGACTTGGTAGTCAATCCGGAATGAGACAGGGAGCCAGTGTAGTGAGTGTAGAATGGGTGTTATGTGCTCATATTTCTGGACTCTCATCAGGATCCTGAACTGCGCTGAATGATACAATATTGATTTATAAAATTCTGAGATCGATCTTTTAATGTAGTATGCCTTTTCTGATGGTCTTTGGTTCTCCATGCATCAACATCTGGCCACATCAGTTCAATCAAAACATGCCGGGAGCTGCTCCACTGAAGGCACCGCCGACCCTAAAGGCAGATGCCTGGTTGCATTTTGAATTGAATCAGTGTCTCTGTATGAGTAGAGGTCCTAGGCACCCAGCCTCCATTCATGGAGAGACTATACAAGGTAATGTAGAAAACCCATAATATCCATATTTGGACAGAAATTCAATTCTTTAATAAATCCTTTTAAACCCTAGCCGTTTATTGGGCTGATTCTTGAAAATACTATATCCATACTCAAAGAGGCCTTACTCTCTAACTACAAGGTCTTTTTTAATAATTTCAAAGGATTATTAACACTAAGAAGGGTTTGCTCATATGAATTGAGTAAATATTATGTATATGTTACTGGTTAATAGCAGATGAAGATGGAACACAGCTCCACTTTGAAAATGTCAAATTCGTATGGTGAAAAAGCAATATTATTCATAATACTATATTAAATGATGCTCAGTAAAGCTTATAAACCACCCACCATCATAGCAAACGATGGCAGTAGTCACCCACAAAAGAATTGGAGTGAATAGAGTGAAGTAGGCCAGAGCAAGAGACAGAAACGTACGAGAGGTCACGAGAGGTCGTCATGTGAGAAACAGCCTCTCCAGCTGTTCCATTGTACCTTTACAACCTAAATAACTATATATTTAACTTCCTTTATCCTTCTACATGCACAATCTATCACATACTGCAGTTACAAATCATTTTGGAGAGCTGGAACCGTCTCCAAAGCCTCTCCAGGCCGGCGAGCTACGGGAGAATTTGCGCCATAGCGGTTGTGTATTGGGCCATTGTAGGGCCCCTGGTTGGTCGATTTCTTCATACGAAATGTCTATGCACGTGTCTGGATGTGGCCAATCGAGTGGCGTTAACAGATTTACCAGGAAGTCTTTAGTTTTCCGAAAAATGCCGATCTAAGCCGAGAGACCGGCGCGTAAAACCGCGAGACTGCCTCGCTGGAATGTGGTCCCCCAAGCTTATTTGACCCCCCTTTCTTTTTTCACAAGCTTATTAGACAGGAAATGGATAGCAGGAGCTGAATCAGCGGTCAAAAAGAAGTTTAAGGACACGGTTTGATGATTTTGCTTCAAAATTGTGAGTACCAACCCAGAATTCTTCGGCAGTGTGATTGTTGCTCGGGCCTGCTGTCCCCCCGGTAACTTTTGAAGGGTTTCCCGGAGAGGAAATCCGAAATATAAGTTCGAAGCGTGGTCGAATGCTATTGTTGCTAAGTATGTAGCTTTAGCCTGGGCGGTTGAGAAACGTCTTTTGAGGGACTATTTCTGATGCGTGTCTCGGCCAAATGAACGCGAAAAAGTGACGAAATATTGCAGGAGGCTAGCAACGTTGTGTTATATCGTGTTTTATTGTGTTTTGAGTGTGTAAAGCGTTACACATGCTTCGGTTCATGAGAAATTCTTTGTTCAAACGGTATGCTGCATGGTTGTGGAAATATTATATTTGCTACCGAAAATGGCTTTCTTCAGAACCAGTCAGTACCACTCGGCACCAGTAGCCCCCCTGTAGGGGGGCTCTCGGGCCCAAAAGGTTTTAAGAGGTAAATACTCCCTTTAGGGATGATAATCTCCAGAAATGGGTGTGACTACGCTGTCATCACATGCTCTAATCTCCTTGGCCAAGCTTCAATAAATATTTCAGCTTGAAACATAACTTAAGTCTCCATCTTATGATCTGAGTGTCCTTTACTCAAGTTGACCAGCTTACAGATGTCTATCCCAAATTAAAGTCACCTACAGGATACCAAGAGAAGAACGAGTTGTAAGTGCAAAGTGCATTTGATGGGATCATTAAGAACCTGTGTACACTTTCTGCAATTTGGCTGTGGACATCTAAAGGTTTGGATTAGGCCATGGATCAGTGTCAGGGGAGTGTCAAATGTGCTGTAAATTTGATTATCCTTCTGCGAGCGTTGGTCGGAAAAATTGTTTAATTTAGACCCTCCAGTTCAATCAAAATGGATGAATGTAAAGAGATCAGAAAAGAGAAAGAAGCAACGTGAGGTTAAAAGTGGTTTAACTGGAGTCACGTGATGCAGGGATTAAGATGGATGCCGGAATCTCTCACTTGTAGTGACTGTCAACGGAAAGATGATAAAACGGAAATGCAATAAATACAACAATGACAAATGACTAATAAACTTCTTTCAGGAACTGCTCTCACGACCCATAGGGCACTAAGTGGTTGGACTCAATTTACCATGTCTGGATAGACAACCAAAGTACAGACCTCCAAGAGGGGGAAGGAATGTTCTCCCACACCCTCTCTTGCCTCTCAACCAGGACACTGATTTGTGCTGAAATGTTGAGTTTAATCTTGTCCATTCATATATTATGCATATAGCTATGTAGATATGCACGTGTATATCTACATAGGTCCATCTGTGTGATGATAACAAGGTCTTAAATTGATTTCATATTTAATTGATCAGGTTTATTAATTTAACAGTTTATTCAGTGATTTATATCCAACTGTACTGTTCTACAGCTGAGATAGCCCAGCTATCAAGTATGGAAGAATTAAATAGACTAAGTAAGTAAATAGTATTTATTCTATAAAATAAGAATAAATGACAGAATCAAGACAGTTGTTAGGATGGGAGTGGTTTGCTGTCCCGCCATACACTGCACCCTGAGAGGACATCCAGCTGACCTGAGAAGCAAGACCCTGAAGAAGTGCCTCCCATCACCTGGTTTCTAATATGCTACAACCCTGATTGATAACTGTGAATCCTGCACTACCAGATTTCTCCCTTGTGGCTCTGCCGGTTCTCTGGTGCTTCTCAAACTCTGAACTGCTGAAAGGTGCATAGATCTTTTGAATTAAATTGAATGTATAAATGTAAATCGACAAATTGAATCGATAGACATGAATCAATGATATGAGTCACAGAGTCTACCTGGTCACAAGCAACCCGTTTAATTTTTTGGGGGGTTCATCGTTATTCATTGTACTCTTCATCATATTCTTTATTCATTCCATTAATTTTGTTTTATTTATCATTTATCCATTTATTTTCTGTTATGTAGTTCAGTTATGTTAGTTAGTCTTGATTATTTGAAATAATAGGTCTCTGTACACCATGACAAGAACTCCGTAGTGTGACGACCCCTCCCATCCACTAGGGGTCTGTGTCCTGTTTGCTGCCTACTCTGTCTTTCAGGATGTTGATTGGCAGCTAACAAGCCCACCTGAGCCTGCTGGAAATGGCCGCTATAAAGATGCACCACCTGAACATGGCGAGGTGCCTCCTCTCGGCTCCTCCTCTCGGCTCCTCCTCTCGGCTCCTCCTCTCGGCTCCTCTCCTCCCTGCCTCCTGTGTGGAGGACCTGGCTGTTTGTTTGTTTGTTTAGTTTAGTTACTGGTTCCTTAAATAAATGTCTATTTATTACTTTTAAACTCGTCTTGTCTCCCTCATGTTGCGGCCTTTTGAGCCGGGTCGTGACAGTAGCAACCCTGAGATTGAGATCAAAGTTTTCCCTCTTTTTACAAAATTGGGTGGCATCCTAATTCTCAAGTTAAATTCTCTTACCTACATTAATTATGTCTAATCACGGAAGCTGAGTACCATCATTCTTTTTATATGTGGTTTTAGATTCATAATTGAGTTAATAATTGTTACATATTTTGATATTAATTATTTATTAAAACTGCTACAAGCAATAACGCTACACACTCCAGGTGACTTATGTTATTTTGAAATAAGTAAATTATGTTTTCCGTTGCTTTAATACCCTTACAAAAGTAAAGCATGGCGGATTCTTAAATCCGAAGCGTATGTGCAAGAAACAAGGAGGTCAACATCACAGGCACTAGCAATTGCAACCGTTACGGGTGAAGGAGATGCTAACGTTACTTCCTTGCCTGAGATCCAACACAACTCTATGTGAAATGCTTCTAGAGATTAGAAATTGGACAGTCTTTAACAGAAAAGATACCGCAGTCCTGACACGAATGACAGAGGCGGAGAGAAGAGAGGGGTTATTGGAAGATGCTAATCAGGAAGCTCAAACTCAGATAATGAAGAATTCCCCTGCCACAAAATCCGAGCCGATGGTGCTGGAGGGCCAACTAGCCCTAGAGGACAGAGCAACGGGACTTAGGAGATAGGGCTAGCTCAGGTTTATTGTTAGAGCTGGCTCAGGTTTATAGTTAGGGCTGGCTCAGGTTTATAGTTAGGGCTGGCTCAGGTTTATAGTTAGGGCTGGCTCAGGTTTATAGTTAGGGCTGGCTCAGGTTTATAGTTAGAGCTGGCTCAGGTTTATAGTTAGGGCTGGCTCAGGTTTATAGTTAGGGCTGGCTCAGGTTTATAGTTAGGGCTGGCTCAGGTTTATAGTTAGGGCTGGTTCAGGTTTATGGTTAGGGCAGGTTCAGGTTTATAGTTAGGGCTGGTTCAGGTTTATAGTTAGGGCTAGCTCAGGTTTATAGTTAGGGCTGGCTCAGGTTTATAGTTAGGGCTGGCTCAGGTTTATAGTTAGGGCTGGCTCAGGTTTATAGTTAGGCCTGGCTCAGGTTTATAGTCAGGGCTGGCTCAGGTTTATTGTTAGGGCTGGCTCAGGTTTATAGTTAGGCCTGGCTCAGGTTTATAGTCAGGGCTGGCTCAGGTTTCGAAACTTTCTCTTCACTCCTCCAACCCCCACCCCCTCCTACTTCCTCCCTTCTCCCTGACGATTTCGCCAACTTCTTTGACAAGAAGGTAAACGATATCAGATCCTCCTTCTCTCAGCCCCCCTGTCCACCCTCTCCCTCCCTCTCTCAGTGTCCCTGTCCACCCTGTCCAGCCCTTCCCCCACAGCTCTCCCTCCCCTCTCCATGCCCCAGCCTACCCTATTTGGCTCCCCTCTCCCCTAACGAGGTCCTCAACCTTGTTACATCTAACCGCCCCACCACGTGCTCCCTCGACCCAATTCCCTCCCATCTTCTTCAGTCTATTGCGACTGAACTCCTTCCTTTCCTCACCCACCTCATCAACACATCTCTTCTTTCAGGATGCTTTCCCACGGCTTTCAAGACTGCCAGAGTCACCCCCCTTCTGAAGAAACCATCACTTGACCCCTCTGATGTCAAGAACTTCAGACCGGTTTCTCTTCTACCCTTTCTATCCAAAACACTTGAACGTGCTGTCTTTAACCAACTGTCTTCCTATCTCCACCAGAACAGCCTCTTGGACCCCCACCAGTCCGGGTTCAAAGTGGGTCACTCGACTGAGACAGCCCTCCTTGCGGTGACAGTCGCTTCACGCCGCGAGAGCTAACTCTCTCTCCTCTGTCCTGATTCTCCTGGACCTGTCTGCGGCGTTTGACACTGTGAACCACCAGATCCTCCTCTCCACCCTCGAGGGGATGGGCGTCTCAGGCTCTGCACTCTCCCTGTTTGCATCCTACCCGACAGGTCGATCCTACCAGGTGACATGGAGAGGGGCCGTGTTGGAACCACGCATGCTGACTACGGGGGTTCCACAAGGTTCAGTCCTGGGCCCCCTTCTCTTCTCGCTCTACACAACATCTCTGGGTTCTGTTATTCGCTTGCATGACTTCTCTTACCATTGTTATGCCGATGACACCCAGCTGGTCTTGTCATTTCCTCCAGTGACACTCAAGTGGAGACACGCATCGCTGCGTGCTTGGCTGACATCTCGAAGTGGATGACGACACACCACCTCAAGCTCAACCTGGACAAAACTGAGCTACTGTTCCTCCCGGGGAAGGGTTGCCCGCACCGAGACCTGTCCATCACCATTGACGATACCGTAGTGACGCCAACTCCGACTGCGAGGAATCTGGGTGTGACCCTGGATGACCAACTGTCGTTCTCAGCAAACATTGCATCGGTTACACGCTCCTGCAGATTCCTGCTCTACAACATCAGGAGGATTCGCCCCTTCCTCACTGACAAGACGGCGCAGGTGCTAATCCAGGCTCTTGTCATCTCCCTCCTGGACTACTGCAACTCTCTACTTGCCGGAGTCCCGGCGTCGGCCATCAGACCTCTGGAGCTTGTCCAGAAAGCTGCAGCTCATCTGGTGTTCAATCGCCCCAAGTTCTCTCACACAACTTCCCTTCTCTGTTCTCTACACTGGCTCCCTGTAAGAGTTCACATCCAGTTTAAGACTCTGGTGCTAGCCTACAGGGCAGTGAAAGGAACAGCTCCTTCCTATCTCCAGGCCACGGTCAAGCCCTACACCCCCGCCCGACCACTTCGCTCTGCTGCCTCGGGGTGATCGGTCGCCCCGTCGCTCAGAGGTCCCTGCGGCCGCTCGACCCGGTCACGTCTGTTCTCTGTCCTGGCCCCACAGTGGTGGAATGAACTCCCCGCTGACGTCAGGACAGCAGAGTCGCTGCCCATCAGGCTGAAAACTCACCTCTTCAAGAAGTACTACCCTGAGCCTTCCACTTAGCACTTATTGTATTCATATTAGTTTGCTGCACTTATTGTATTAGTTTGTTTCTGCACTGTACTTTTGCTTTGGTTTATGCTTGTTTAAAAAAGGAGATGCACTTATGACTTCTGGTGACTAGTAGTTCTCTTGAATACCTATGTTGAATACACTTATTGTAAGTCGCTTTGGATAAAAGCGTCTGCTAAATGACTGTAATGTAAATGTAATGCATCAACATTGATGCAGGTATTGTACCAGACTGTTGTGTGTTAGAGGGAGCTGAGCCAGAAGGCAAAGCTTGCGATACACCAGTCCATCTACATTCAGACCCTTACCTATGGTCATGAGCTTTGGTTAGAGACTGAAAGAATGTGATTGTGGATACAAGCAGCCTGTTGGAAGGGCTGAAAAGATATGCAATGTTTTAATGTAATGCCCTGGTCATGGAATTATTAAGGTGATAGTAGGACCAGTTTATTACGAAACAATGATCGAAAAAGACCCAAAACAAATACAAACGTAACTTGGAGACATAGGGCTCTGTGTCTCATAAGTGGCGTCGGCTGTACTCTGTACATACTGTTCTACATGTTATATGGCCTGACACACACATGCATTTATACATCTACCGCGTGTAATGTACAAAGCTAGCCGTCTATAAACGACCGTGAGCTTGGATGAGTCTTATAGCTGTTAGACTCTTCGCAGGGGTTAAAAGATAAAAAAGTGAATTTTTAAATCATATTGCTATCCGAGCACAATACCGAGGTATAGATATACAAATGTGAGGAATAAAATTGAATGTCAATATCCAGCGACCAAGAAAATAAAGTTAACAATGAGTTGTTCTTGTTATTCCTTGATTATTGTCTGTAAAAATTGATTATCCCGAAAGGTTTCTGTTAGTGGAGGCATACGAGGCAAGATTGGGTGAGGCGTGTGTGTGAACTGTCTCCGGTGTAAACCGAGTTGTGTGCACGGAGCGTTCTCCATGCAGCTCACAATCAGGCCAAGTGGGTGAGTCAAATAGAAAGGGCTCGTCCTCCGCCCCTCTCCCCCTACTCACAGTTCTTCCCGGGACCTCAAAACTCCCAGGATTCCTTAAGTCAGGGACGGGATAACGTGAGCCTGGGTTAACACTGGGCAGGGGAACACATGGGGGGGGGCGACCGAACATCAGACCGAGAATCTAGACGATTTTCTCTGAAGGCTACGGGCCTGCTGGCAGCATCCTGTTGATCTGTGATCACCCCTGGCGGCAGACCGGGTGAGTCTGCTCGGCGGCGGTGAGGTCGCCTCAGTTTAAAGCGCACTTCTAAAGATCCTCGTTTTCCGATACAAAAGCCTCTAGTTTTTAACACGTGTGAGCACCGCACACTACAAGCCAAAATGAACTTCCTTCTTAGGGAGTCTGGCCTCAGCCTTAGAGAAAAGTGTGATGTGCTCACACATCCGGACGGAGCTCGGAGTAGAGACGCTGCTCCTTCGTGTCAAAAGGGGCCAGCTCGGGTGGTTCAAGATCTGATCTGGATCCTCCTGGACGCCTCCTTTTAGAGGTTTTCCGGGAACGTCCAACTGGTAAAACGCCCCGGGCTACACTCAAAAAAGGGATATTGGCTGGCTGTTACATTTACTATAGTGTAACATGTATTTCGAACGATATTCATTCATGTTTCCAATGTGAACGTGATTCAGTCATGTAGGATTTGCATGTGTAAATCAATGCAATAGAGGCTTCTTAGTTTGCTCCGCTGGTTTAATGGATCACCGTGTGTCTCAGGTTACATGCATGTGGAACTCCCGTATAACCCACAGTATATGCGCAAGCTCATTAGACTACCGTATATGACATCTCCCCCTCTTTTGAGTGTTATGTCAATAACATCCAAGGAACACTTTAACTGAGAATGGCTATTCAGACAGCACATAGCATAAACCAAGATTAACTCAAATTAACTAAAATGGAGACATTTCAACATACACTGGTCTCTTTCCAATCAACCAACAAATAAACATTATCAACATCAATGTCAGTACAACTTTTCTTTTCTCTTCTCCCCCCCCCCCCCCAAAGGCCATATGATCTGCACTTATCTACAGGTCAAGCCTGTCGACTTGCTTGCACACCCGTCCAGATCTGGTCACAGTCTGACCGGGTAGAGGGGTTGTGGGTGTAGCCACACTCTGACTGACAGGAACAGTCTCTAACATGGTGGCTCCGTCAGAGTGTGTGTCTGTCCATGTGATCTCCCCGTGCTCTGCTGGGATGGGCTGGGGAACCGGCACTGGTTGGAGGTGACGGCGGTTCCGCCGCAGCTCTGCTCCATGCTGCGTCCTGATGACGAAGGATCTTGGGGTGGTGCTCTCGCTTGAGATCACCGCTGGCAAAGACCACGACTTTTCATGGTCCAACTTGGAGAATACAACATCTCCTGGTCGCAGGGCAGGTAAGGGCCTGGCTCCATGACGGCGGTTGAAGTAGTGAGCCTGTTTAGCCTTTTCCCTCCCGTCCCTCTCTTTCACAGCTGTCCTGCTGGGCCATTTGGGTAGGAGATTTTTCTCCAGAGTGGGGAGTGTGGTTCTGATTTTCCTCCCCATCAACAGCTCGGCTGGACTGAAGCCTGTGGTGGAGCAGGGAGTGGACCTATAGCTCATCAGAGCCATCACAGGATCTTCTTGCTTGAGAATTTTCTTTGCCGTCTGTACGGCTCTCTCTGCGTGCCCATTGCCCTGTGGGTGGTGAGGGCTGGATGTGCAGTGCTTGAAGTCGAGCTGCCTCGCGCACTCCTTGAACTCCGCACTTGAAAATTGGGGTCCATTATCACTCACCACCTCATCTGGAATGCCAAACCTGGCGAAGACTTTTCAGTCTTTGGATAACTTGTGCACTCGTTGTCGAGGGCAGCTGCAGTATCTCTAGAAACCTGGAGTAATAATCTGAGATTACCAGGTAGTTGTGGTGGTTGTGCTCACAAAGTTCCATTGCAATTCTCTTCCAGGGTCACTCTGGAAGCGGTGTGGAGATGAGAGGTTCCTTTTGTTGTGTTCTTTTCAGTTCACAGCACACCTGACATGACGTCACAAGCTTGTTTATCTCCGTAGAGAGTCCGGGCCACCACACAGATGAGCACGCTCTCTCCCTACATTTGACTAGGCCCTGGTGCCCTTCGTGAATTTTCTGAAGGATCTCACCTCTCATTGTCCTTGGCACGACAATCCTGCTTCCTCTGAGGACAAGGCCATTGTGTTCTGATAGCTCTGATTTCACTTGGATGTACTCTCTTGCATCCATGGGCACATTGCTTAAGTGTTCAGGCCATCCTTTCTTTATGAGCTTCACAACTGACAGCAGTTCGGCGTCGGCTGTTGTCGCCATTCTGATTTCATCCATCTTGCTTGTAGACGCAGGGATCCCCTCTACTACACTAGCCACGTAGCATGCCACCTCACTGTGTGTGTCCGTCTCTGCGCACGTGCTGGCCAGTGGACTGCGTGATAGGGTGTCCGCGATGACCAGAGTTTTCCCTGGAGCATACTCTGCCACTGGATTGAATCTCATGAGCCTCATGAGGAGACACTGACATCGTATAGGTACATTGTCCAGGCTGCGGCTGTTAATGAGAGGCACTAGCGGCTTGTGGTCAGTGATTAGCTTGAACTGCTCCAGTCCATTGAGGTATCTGTCGAACTTCTCGCATGCCCACTCACCAGCTAGACCTTCCTTTTCTATTTGGGCGTAGCGTGTTTCTGCTTCAGTGAGGCGTCTGGAGCAATATGCCACAGGTTTCCACTGCTCCCCGTGGAGCTGAAGGAGTACACCCCCCAACCCATAACTACTTGCGTCCGCTGACACAGCCGTGGGCTTGCTCAAGTCATAGAAAGCGAGTACTGGTGCAGTTGTCAACAGCTCCTTGATGTGTTCAAAAGCTGTTTGTTGTGCGTGGCTCCATGTCCATGTATTCTTGTCCTTCAGGAGCTCGTATAGCGGCTATCCTACCGTTGAGAGTTCGGGGATGTATCTTCCGAGATAATTCACCATTCCCAGTATCCTTCTCAACTCTTGCACGTCTGTTGGTGGTGACAGCTGCCGAATAGCCTCCACTTTGTCGGGGTCAGGCCGGATCCCGGACCGGTCAATGAGATGCCAGAGGAACTGCAGCTGACTCTGCTTGATGGAGCACTTCTCACGATTGAGCTTCAGACCAGCTGTCTCTATGCGCTGCATTACCTTCTCCAAGCGACCGTCATGCTCCTCCTCTGTGGCCCCATAGACCAGAATGTCATCCATGAAGACCTCGACACCCTCCAGCCCCTGCAGGGTCTCCATCATCTTCCTCTGGAAGATTTCCGGCGCGCT
Organism: Leptoclinus maculatus; assembly: GCA_032191485.1. NCBI lineage: Eukaryota > Metazoa > Chordata > Actinopteri > Perciformes > Stichaeidae > Leptoclinus > Leptoclinus maculatus. The sequence goes on from JAVDOI010000352.1 coordinate 58,759, forward strand.
CGTTATTCCGAACGGTAGCCGCTTGAAGTTGAATCTGCCAAATGGCGTAATGAAGGTAGTGAGCTTACAGCTGTCTGGGTGCAACGGTATCTGGAAGAACCCACTGGCGGCATCGAGCGAAGAGAAGACAGTGGCCCCACTCAGCTTTGCTGTAATCTCATGAGTAGTAGGCAGGGTATACTGTTCTCTTTTCACAGCCTCGTTCAGCCTCTTGAGATCAACACAGATGCGGGCTTTACCTGTGCTCTTCTTCAAGACTGGCACCATGGGTGCACACCAGTCCGTGGGCTGTGTCACCCTCTCGATGATGCCATTTCCCTCCATCCTCTGGAGCTCCTCCTTTACCTTCTGCAGCATAGGGAGAGGTACGCGTCGTGCTGTGTATACAGCATATGGTTGAGCGTTGTCTTTCAGCAGTATTCTCACCGGTTCAGTCTTTAATGTCCCATGCTCGCCATATGCCTGTGGATGTCCTCTGTCGCACACAGTTTCATCCACTCTCCTCACCAGATTCATTTCCACAGACAACGGCCTGCTGAGTAGGTTGTTTACAGTACGTCCGCGGATGACATATGCTGTGAGTGGGTGAGTCTTTCCTTTGTAGGTCACAGTGCTCTGGATCTGTCCTATGCACTGCAGCTCGCCGCCTGGGCTGTCCAGTGGTTTATCTGCAGGTTCCAGTGGTCTTTTGGGGATGAGTGAGTGGTAGGTCTCCTCACGAATGATGTTAACATCGGCCCCTGTGTCGATTTTGAAGTCAGCGGGTGTAGAGCCCACCAGCAACTCGACGGCCCATTGCTCTGGTGACCCGCCTGCTTTACTCACAGCCCCAAGAAAGTATGACTGCTGTTGCTCTGTAACCTCACTCACTGTCTTCCTGCTCCTACACACTCTACTCCAATGTCCAACTTTGTTGCATGTATTGCATGTGGATTTTCTGGCCAGGCAATTTTCATCTTTACTGTGCCACGCTTTCCCACACTGTCCACATTGTCCTTTATTTCCCCCTTTTGGCTTACCGTAGTGGTTGGGGTATTTGCTGCGCTCGTGAGTGACTTCTTGTATCACCCCCGTTGTCTCTCCTTGCATGCTGATTTGCGAAGCAACCTCTTCCGACTGCCTGACCGTCTCTATGGTCAGCGCTAGCGTCAGGTCCTTCGTCAGCTGCAACTTCCGTGAGATGTCTTTGTCAAGTATTCCAACAACGATTCGGTCGCGGATATTCTCATCTCTGCTCGCGCCGAATTCGCAATGCTCTGCCAGTTCATACAAAGCCCTGATAAAAGTCTCAGCTTTCTCTCCCGGTCTTTGCATGCGCAGATGGAAACATGCACGTTCGTGTATTACATTCCTTCTCGGCACAAGTACTCATCGAACTTTCCAAGCACACTAACACAATCATCTCTATGTCCATCTTCGGTAAATGCAAACGAACGGAAGATGTTCTCCGACTAGTCGTCTCCAGCGATGTCAGAGGGAGGGCCGGTTGGTGATGGAGGTGGGCCGGTATTGGACCATCCCAACCCCGTCGGCCTACCGGGGATTTCCCCGGTATCCCCGATGGCCAGTCCGCCCCTGAATACAAGGTATGTTAATTTACCTTTATCTTTATTTGGGGATGATCACAGTTGGAATGGATGGGGTTTCCATTAGCTTTAAAAACGTGAAACGTTTTTTACCTTAGTAATGCTAGAATAACAACCACTGATCTCATGGTAACAGACAAGCCACTGGTAGGGCTTAGTCATTGAAGTAGCTCACCATGGATCAGTGAAACAATTTAATATCAGGTAGTCATAATGTCTTTTAATTATGTGAATAAAGTTATTGATAGCTGTTTATACAGTAAAATTAACGTGCAATAAAAATGGAATGTAATGCACATAAGTGAAAAATGATTGCCCTTGTTTTGTCTCAGAATGTCGAAAGCAGTCAAACGGCCATGGCAGAGACAGTCTTTGGAATCCTTGTCATTCGAGAAGAAGGTGCAGAGACCAGTGATGACCCCGAGGATGTTGGAATCATTCTGGAGGACGTGGAAGTGCTAGACGAGTTGGGAAATATACCTTTTGCGGTGTCAATGTTGCTTGTGTATGCTCTCAAACTGAGCTACCCTCCAGAGCTCAAGTACACCTTCGAAGCTCTGCAGAAGATCATGATGGAACTAGATGGAAACAAATTATCCATAAAAGGACAAGCTCTCAAAACAAAGCTTTCCCGTTAGTTTGAAACTGCCCACTGATGGCTAAAGCAGATAAGAAACTTCCGTGTTTCTGTGTTATTTTCTGTATTCCTGTGAGTTCACCAGGACATTAAACGACAAGTGCAGTAAGTTAGTAATTGCAAATGTTTAAGAGGAATGTTTTTAATGTTTTAAGAGGAATGTTTGAAATCTTTTAAGAGGAATGTGTGTACAAAGACAAAGTCTTTAGAGTTCAGGTCGAGACTGTTTTTTTTTTTTAGACCGCTTGTTTTATTTCCAAATGGATTAAGTACCAAGATCCACTATGTTGGCACTTTCAAAAATAAGTGAAGCAGTGTACTTTATTATTTTGATTGTATGTATGTCATAGAAAGTTGAGAAAACTTGTAATTTTGATATGTATGTTTGCTAAAAACTGCTCGTTAAAACATTATTCAGTGCCTACTTTGAGAAATACAATTGTATTGCAACATCTCCCATTTGTCTTGTTATGTTTCCAGCCAACCAGGCTGTATATTTTGTTAAAACATAAGTTTCAGTTCTGGTTCACGGTAAACATTTAAAACATGTTAACACTCTAAAGTTATTTTTAGAATTACCGTAGCTAAATCATGGAAAGTATTTCAACACGATTAAACTGCTTTCTTTAAGCAAGAAGCAATTCTGTTGGTCCAATATAATTTACTTGGGCCGGATCAACGTAATTTATTAGGGTTAGTCCAACCTATTTTAATTGGGGCGGATTAAATTAATTAATTTGGGTTGGTCCAACTTAATTGACTATTGTATTTTTTACTAATGTAGAATTAGTCAAACCAACCCTATTAAATTGAGTTGGACACAACCCAAGTAAATGCGTTGAACCAACCCTAATAATTTTAAGTTGATCCTACTCAAGTACTTTAAGTTGGATCAACATAATTGTTTTATGCTTAAAGAAAGCATTTTAATCGTGTGGAAATCCTTTCCATGATTTTATTAAGTTCGTTGAAAGAGTCGTTTTTTTTAGTGTAGACCCAAAAGCTGCTCCTTCGTGTCAAAGGGGGCCAGCTCGGGTGGTTCAAGATCTGATCTGGATCCTCCTGGACGCCTCCTTTTAGAGGTTTTCCGGGAACGTCCAACTGGTAAAACGCCCCGGGCTAGACCCAAAACACGCTGGACAGGTTACATGTGTCGTCTGGCCTGGTAACGCCTCGCTATCCCCCAATTGGAGCAGGAGAGCGTTGTTGAGGAGGAGGACATCTAGAACACCCTCCGAAGCCTGCTGCACCGTGACCCGGGCCCCGGATAAGTAGAAGTTAATGGATGGATGGGAGGACTTTGAATATTAATAAGGTGCCAGAGTGCATAAAAAAGCATGAAAATAGAGCTTGTTATTCAAAACAACATTGAAACAACAGCTTTTCTTCTTAACTTTAGCTGTGTGAAGGATTTCAGTATTAAGCACAATAATAAGAATGTTACCATGGGTTAAAGAGTTGCAATATATTTATCTATGAGATGTATTATCTTTACAGTATGTTTATAGGAAGCATGTGGAATGCCACATTTATGCTTGTAAAACCTGTCAAAGTATGTGGGATGTCACCAGAATACTTATCAAGTGTATAATGTGTTTACAGTATGTTTACTATAGGAGTGTTGAACCATAAGAGACAATTATTGAATGTATTAATCTGTAAAGAATAGTCGATAGGGATAGACAGGGATTTTAAGTCAGGCATTTACAGAGGACACCAGGATCAGAGAGAGGACCCAAGAGGGACCCAAGCAGGAGGAGCAACAGACCAGACCAATAGGAGACGACGAGGGAGTCAGCTGACTGAGGCTAGGAGGAGTCAGCTGGATTTAAGCCAATAGTATTTGAGACAGATATTTTGCGGACTATGAAAGGAGATTCAAATGAGTCTTTCGATCTCTTCATCTCATTTCGTCCTTCAGGTAACAAGCTTCCTGTTTGGAGTGTGTGTGAAAGCTGTTCTCGAGAGCATTTTACTATCGATAGTTAATTCAGATTGCATTTGTTATTAAATACATGTTTTATTTTGAAACCTGAATTCAGCGAACTTATTTTTGGCGCACATGCGCAGTAACTAGTCAACAAACCGGTCCAGCAGCTGCGGCTCCTGGTTAGCTCGTAATATTATTGCCCCAACAGCTGGATGAAGTGATTCAGGTTACAGCAGCACCCTGATGCTGCTTCATAAAAAGAGATGAAACCGCTTCACACTCATTTCATAACTGGTGAAGGTGGAAACTAGAGCATACTATCTGAGGTAGGAATGTCTTTGATGCTCTCATACTGTGTTAGTGTAGTATTTTATTCTTATTTTATTCTGAGAATATTGTAATCATTTTGAATTATATGAAATGATTATGCTCATTTTCTAAATTTCTATATACAATTTAACAACTAGATGGTAAAATGTGTTTTAAGAAGTGGATAACAGTTCATCTCAAAACAACAAAAACAGGCAGCATTTTATTTTTAAACGATCATTCAACATAACATATAATTTATGATTCATACATTCTCCTTTTGAAGTTGTTAAAAAAGTATGTGACTCCTGGTATTAAAGTAAAGTATGCTACAGATGTTGGGAAACCTTTAAGATCCACGCAAGTGCAACAGTGAGGTTTTTGGATGGATACATTTAAAGATGAATGGTTTTCCTAAAAAAAAAGAATTGTTAACCAAGGTATTCCTGCTATAGTTGGAAATATGTTTTATACGATCAACACATTAAGAGTTTCAATTTGAAATATGTTTGAAATGTTCCTCAGAGGCTTGCAGGATATTGCTATTTTCCATTCTTTGATGTGTGTGTTATGTGCTTCAGTGTTGTACTGTATATGTGCTTGTACTGTAGGTGGGTTTGTTCTACCTGACGCATGCTGCAGCCTGTTATGTCTGTTCTGCTTTAATGTCGTACACTTCTCTTTTGCTGTGAATTGGTTTTGTCTATACGTTGCTGTCCGTTTGTCTATGAATTTTAATTCCGTTTCCATTTTAGATTTCGTTATTTTAGGTTGCCTTGAAACATCTGGCCGGGGACAGCAAATGGAAATCAGCCTCTCTGGCTAACTCTGGCTCACTTACAGTTCAACTGTTGATTGGTGTGTATTGTCCCTGCAAAAAAAAAAAGAATTGTTAACCAAGGTATTCCTGCTATAGTTGGAAATATGTTTTATACGATCAACACATTAAGAGTTTCAATTTGAAATATGTTTGAAATGTTCCTCAGAGGCTTGCAGGATCCTCAGATCAGCTCAATGAATTCATCGTCTTCTGGCTTTAACGTGTCGACTCCGAGTTATCGAGACTCCTACAACACAGCCGTAACCAAAAATGTGATTGTTCTGACTCTTGGCCTCATCATCAACTTCATCAACGGTTCTTTGATTCACACCTTCAGGAAACACCAGGTCAGAATCCTTTAGCACTGATTGTGTGTTACACTTTGTTAATATGTCATACTGTTTCATTATATCATACACTATATTATATTTACATTATTTATATATATTTATACGGACAAATGCCGGGTATCATTACTTTATCACATCATATATTAATCTGATGGATGCAACATTATACCACACAATGTTGTTCTTTGTTGAAATATTCTTTATTTCTTTATATGTCTATATATAAATACAGACACATGCAGAGTATCCTTTCTTTATAATATCATGTACTTGTTCTTATTCATTATTTACTGTTATTATTTTTCTGTACTTGTTTCTTTTCTGTGAGGATAAATGAAGGCTTATCTTATATCTTATTATCAAGATCAATATTATTATTTTATCTTATTTATCAGTTACCAATACATGTAAAATATTGATCTTGATAATGGAAGAAACAGATGGATTAAAGTAACCAAAAGAGTTGTTTAAACTGTGATTCTTTTCTTTTTTCTCTCCTCTCCTTCAGATATTGTATGTGAATCCCCGTTACATCCTCTTTATCCACCTGGTGGTGAACGACATGATCCAGCTGATGACATCAATCAGCCTGTTTCTCTTAAGTTACATCTTCTACAGAATTAATGTTCCCTTATGTTGCCTCATTATTATCTTTGCTCTCTTCACCAACCTCAACACTCCATTAAATTTAGCTGTCATGGCCGTGGAGTGTTACATCGCCATCTGTCTACCACTGCGACACGCTGAGCTCTGTACCATCAGAAGAACATACATTCTGATTGGTTTGATTTGGGCCATGACTGCAGTTTCAACGCTGCCAGATGTCTTTATTTTACTGGCTACAGAGCCTGTGGAGTTTTTTTATTCCACCATTTATTGTAATACTAATGATCTGTTTCGTCACCCTATCCACCTAAAAAAGAGGGAAGTTTCCTACGCAGTTTACCTGGTTGTTGTTTGGCTCACGCTCCTCTACACTTACATCAAGATCATCTTAGCTGCTAAAACAGCTAAAGCATCGAAATCAACTAAAGGAGACACAAAGAAAGCCAGGAACACAATCCTGCTGCATGGCTTTCAGCTACTGCTGTGTATGCTCACCTATGTAGCCCATCTGATCAAAAAGGCTATGGTGTACACCTTCCCTGAACATTCTAGAAATATCATGTTTGCCTCGTATATCATCGTCCAGATACTCCCCAGGTTGGTCAGTCCTATTGTGTACGGGCTACGAGACAATACATTCAGACAGCATCTAAAGAAGTATCTGTTGTGTACTACGAGACCAAGCATCAAACCATGGACCCACTGACAATCATGTTGCTGTACTAGACCATGTATATATATATATATATATATAAATATATACGTATGTAGATATTGTAGCGTGAGCGGCTCCTGCCCCGTTTCTAGGCGGGGAAGTCTTTCGCACCTAACCCGGTGGTCACTCCGTCGGCTGTCCCGCCTGCGAGGTTATGTTATCCTCTTTGATGTGTCGGGACAATACCTTCGGCCTTTTATCTCACCCCGTAGCTAAATAGTTAGGATTTCGGAATTAATTGTCTTTTTGAAAGTCTTTTACGGCTAATGCCCTAGGCGCTCTCAATAGGATGTAACCCTAACACCCGGTATGTAATAGTTATGTACATCGTCTATACTTTACTATTGCCTATTGTGAACATTCTCACCATTTATGACTAACACTGCAATGTCTTCACCCATGGAACTTACCTTAAGCTCCAAATGGTAGCTTCTGTCATCACGTCTGGATCGCACGGTTAGTGGAGAGGGAAGAGGGTTAAATTGTTTTAAAGGACCCGAATACTTGTTTGGTTTCAGTCACTTACTAAATGTAAGGCTGTGTTTTTATTTCAGGTTTTCACACAAGATTCACATACAACAATTTCAATTCAATGAAACAGTTACAGTGGCTACCAGAACTATTCTATCATTCCTCTTTATCAGTCTTCACTGAGTTTGTAATGAGGCACTCTCCAGTCACTCGCTGGCTATTCTCCCCCCCTTCTCTCAACTTTCTGCTCTGCTCTGCTGTTTTTATTCTACTCTCAGGCTGGAACCTCCTTCAGGCTCATGAGTCACTCATACATGAGTCCTCCTTCTTCTTGGGCTGGGTCAGAATGTAACTGGTTTGATCCTGTTAAAACCAGAAGCACTGTATAAGGCTCGAGTGACTAGGTTACACAAAGTGTCTAACTCTAAACTGTTTATATGTTAAAACAAGTTATAATATGATGGTTATAAAAAGTGTAAACAAGCTATAGGTTGTGCTGGTTATACTTTGAAATCAAAAGGGTTATAGTTTATACTAGCTATACTTTTATGCTTTCATACTTTTCTACGATCTTTCTACAATATACACACACACAGGCGCTAGGAACATGTTATTATATTGTTCTTTATTTTAAATGATTGTGTTTGTATTGTTGCAAAGGCAGATTTAAATATGAGATTACCTCCACACTCTATCTGTGATCTACTCTTTGTATTCAGAGACAATATCTTAGCATGTACAGTAGCTTTTTTAGAAAGATGTTCTTTACTCTAAAATTAAACAATATTGAAAATAACAATGTTTTAAGTTTGTTTTTTTCAGCAACATGGTTTAAATCTTGCTCCCTTCATGGCTATTAAATGTGAATTATTTGTTCTTGTTCAGCTGGTCTGAACTAAGAAGAGTCGCGTTATGCTAGGCGGCATCAGGGAAAGGCTTTCAACTCCCACCAGAAAGACAAAGTTGACCATGACACACTGGCACATGCAATACACACATTAGAAAATCATAGAAACATAACTCATGTCAGCCACACTATATAAGAACAAAATAAGTCAGTCATTTTCCGGAGAATGACTCGGGTTGTGTTCTTTGCTTGAAGAATAAACTCTATTGTATCGAACTCTGTCTGATTTCAGTGTGTTCTTCAAAGATCATCAGGACACCAATAGGTATTAAGTATAGAATAAGAATAGATTTGGGGATCAGTAGTTTAGACTTCATCAACTGGCCCGGTCTGAACTTCTTTTCCACAACATTTTGGCGAGCCAGCCAGGAGGTTTTGAAGAACTTTTGCATGGACCGGAGCATGGATGGAACAGTCTGCATCTCAGAACATCAGTGGCCACTAAATTCATAGTTCACTAGCAAGGACACACCACCAACTGAATGCGTTTAACGATTTTATTTATGAGACATGGATGATAGAGGAATAGTTCGTCGATTCCGTGTAGTCGGTCGGATGGGTTGTGGGGAGCGATACGTTGGAGGATTCGCCGTGGCGCCCGGGCACGACGAACCCCCAAAAACTCCAATTATTTTAGATGCGATTACGCGGCTTGGAGATCTTTGAGATCTGAGCGGATGTAGCGGTGGTATGCTTGCGAGGACCAGCGGCCCATTATTTGGATGAGGTGTTCTGGGGCTGAGGTAGCGGCTCCGATTCTGAAGGAGTGTCCGGAGTACAAGGTGGGAGAAATGCCGGACGAGGAGAGAATGTGGCGGAAGTGCTGGTGGAACCAGAATCTGGTAGCTACTTTGCTGGATTCTGAGATGAAGAGTGGATCCGTTGGTGATAGGCTCTGAGATTTTCGAAATAGCAAGTATGTGGAAAGGGTCTCGAATGGACTCAGTGGTGACTGTATCTTAAAGTAAAAGACAGGCGTGGGTCGGCCTGATTGGTTAGTTTTTGTTTGCTTTAAGAAGAATGTCATGGTGTCTTCTGAAAGATAGGATAAGTCGGATATGCAAGCATGACGGCGTGCATCGAAAGTGAGGGTTGAAGCAGTAAACTCTGAGCATCTGAGGAAACCAAAAAAGGCCAGGGAGAACATGGCTTCCAAGGTTAAGGCAACATGCGGGTTGCTGTATCTGGAACGGATAGTGATGATGCATGCGGACAGTAAGTCAAAGGTGAGGGGGAGGCGACGAGGACCTTGTGTGGGCTCTTTCTTGATAGACCTTTGAGGAGCGAGGCTAATTGGGAATGATTTGAGCCCGAGCATGGGTTTCCGGTTAAGAATTTGCAGAAGAAGTTTATGCCGCTACGGTAAACTTTGATAGTAGGCGTTTTGATGGCCACCATGGAATGAGCGGAGGTGACGAAACATGTCATGGAAACCAGATCGAACGACGAGATTGAGGAACCGGCGTCGGATGGGTGTCTGCATGAAGGGCCAAGCTCTGAACCTCTGAAGTGCAAAACGAGAAAGGGAGTCGGCGATAGTATTAGAATGCCCGGGAATATGAGCGGCACGAAGAAGGTAATTGTGTGTGAATGAATGCCAGGCTAGATGGCGAATGAACGGCATGATGGATGGCGCATTGGGGCGTCCTTTGTTGATTATGTCAACTGCTGGGAGGTTGTCGGAGTGAATGAGGATGGACTTGCGAGACCACTTGTGGCCCCACAGAATGGCCGCGGCTATGATGGGGTGGATCTCGAAGAGTGTGGAGGAAGTTGCTAGCCAATCTCTCACGAGCTCAGGGCCATTTTGCTCATCTATCCTACTCTCTCAGCTCATGGCGAGCAAGTAGTGGCGGGGGGGCTCTGGAATTGCCAGTCGGCAGTGCCGAAAGCTGAGTTCATCTCAGGCTACGCATCCTTGCTCTCCCTCAACTTTCTTGCTCTAACTGAGACCTGGATCACACCAGAAAACACCACCACACCCGCAGCTCTGTCAGACGTGTACTCTTTCTCTCACACTCCCAGAGCTGCGAGGCGAGGTGGTGGTACTGGCCTGCTAATTTCCCCAAAATGGAAATATTGTCTTGTCTCTGTTCCACAGTTCTCCCCATCCTCTTTCGAATTTCATGCGGTTACTGTCACTTATCCAGTCAAGCTCACATTGCTGTCGTGTATCACCCACCAGGCCCTCTTGGTGAGTTCCTGGAGGAGCTCGACACATTAGTCTCACACTTCCATGACGATGGCTCCGCACTCATCCTGCTCGGTGACTTCAACATCCAGACTGATAAGTTGGAACCTCTTCTCTCCTTCCTCTCCTCCTTTAACCTTTACCCCTCCTCTTCTCCTCCTACCCACAAGGCCGGCAACCAGCTGGATCTTATCTTCACTAGACACTGTTCTACTGCTAACCTCTCCGTCACTCCCCTCCAGCTCTCTGACCACTATTTCATGTCCTACTCCCTCTCCCTCTCCTCTCCCCCTTACTTCCTCCACCTACTCACATGGTTTCTACCCGTAGTCATCTCCGCTCCCTCTCCCCGGCTGACCTTTCCTCTTCTGTTACCTCTGCTCTCCCTGACCCTGAATCCTTCTCTCTCCTATCCCCTGATACTGCTACTGATCTTCTCCTCTCCACCCTTTCCTCTTCTTTGGACAACCTCTGTCCCTTCACCTCCAGGCCTGCACGGCTAACTCCACCTGCCCATGGCTGTCGGACTCAGTGCGTACTGACAGACGGAGCCTAAGAGAGGCTGAGCGTAAATGGAGAAAAGGCAAACTCCCGGAGGACCTTCTTAACTTCCAATCTCTTCTTTCCACTTTTTCCTCCTCTCTATCTACTGCTAAAGCTGCTTTATTCCGCTCTAAAATCCTAACCTCTGCTTCCAACCCTAAAAAACTCTTTGAAACTTTCTCTTCACTCCTGCAACCCCCTCCTCCTACTTCCTCCCTTCTCCCTGACGATTTTGCCAACTTCTTTGACAAGAAGGTAAACGATATCAGATCCTTGTTCTCTCAGCCCCGCTGTCACTGTCCACCCTCTCCCTCCCTCTCTCAGTGTCCCTGTCCACCCTCTCCCTCTCTACCCTCTCCAGCCCTTCCCCCACAGCTCTCCCTCCCCTCTCCATGCCCCATCTTATCCTACCTTGCTCCCCTCTCCCCTAACGAGGTCCTCAACCTTGTTACATCTAACCGCCCCACCACGTGCTCCCTCGACTCGATCCCCTCCCCTCTTCTTCAGTCTATTGCGACTGAACTCCTTTCTTTCCTCACCCACCTCATCAACACATCTCTTGCTTCAGGATGCTTTCCCACGGCTTTCAAGACTGACAGAGTTTATGCTCTTAGATGCTTGTTTAAAAAGGAGATGTACTTATGACTTCTGGTGACTAGTAGTTCTCTTGAATACCTATGTTGAATACACTTACTGTAAGTCGCTTTGGATAAAAGCGTCTGCTAAATGACTGTAATGTAATGTACTTTAGTAAATGTACTTAGTTACATTCCACAATTGTTAACATGAATATATTTAACAACCTATTTAATATACCTAATACTAACACTCATTACTAACAACATATATTATTAAACATCACAATTCATAGTGAATCTGAGAATTACAACAGTATTTAAGGTACATATTAAATGTTTCAATGACTAAGACATGAACTTTGAATGAACCCTCCAATGAATCGCCACCTTAACGTGGTGGAGGACTTTGTGTGCCCCAGGGACCCTGAGAGCTGTGTTATTGGGGGTAATAGCAAAGTGGTCTCAGGGGAGGGGCCAGACCAAGAGTGATTCATTGACCCTTTATGAATCGGCTGGAAAGGAGTTGTCACAGCTCGCCCGGAAAAGTGAAACCGGGGCCCCCTTCTGGAGCCAAACCTGGGAGTGGAGCTACCGGGAAGCATCTGGTGGCTGGGCCTTGACACATGGTGCTCGACCGGGCAAAACCCGATTCTAACCCTAACCCATTCTGGGGCCTCTTCTGTTTAACATCTACATGCTTCCACTGGCTCACATTATGGGGAAAAAAAGTTAACATTATTATGCAGATGACACAGACATTTACATAACCATATCACCAGGAGACTGTGGTCCAATACAAGCACTGAGCAAATGCAATGAACTCATCAACGACTGGATGTCAGAATTTTCTTCAGTAAACAAACTGAGGAAGTTGTTTTTGGAGCCAAGGAGGAAAGATTAAAAGTCAATGCTGAGTTTTGATCAACTTCAATGTTAAAAATCATAAACCAAGCCAGATATCTAGGCGTAGCCTTCGACTCAGAACACTGCTGCTACGGTCCTCGTTAAGACCACATCTCAGGTCTTTATGTACATTGAAATAATGTACATCATCTATAGAACCTGCACCGTCTTTAGAAACGTTTTTGGACCCTCATCTTGCTGTAAGCTACAGAGCCACTTTCAGTACTGTGAAGAATTTCAGTATTAAAAGCATTAGTAGTATGATTAATAGCATCCCTAGTGGTGAATAACTTATGGAATGTATTATATGTTACAGTATATTTACTCATTGAATGTATTAAACCATAAAAGCATAGTCACTGTAGGTATTAAACACTGTAAAGAATAATCTTGAGGGTCAGAAAGGGATTATTCTGAGCGAGGCTTTTACAGATATGGAGGAGATGCAGAGGTGCCGTAAACAGGAGGAGGAGGTCTCCTGGACAACTGACCAGCGGGTCACACGGAGAGGAGGAGTCCGGAGGACTCCAGCCACACACAGGAGCGCATACTGTCCGAAGCGCGGAGAGGACAGTACGATTGGAGCCAATCACTGATTGACACGGACATTCTTTCAGACACTTTGGGACAACTTCGGATGCTTTCCGACCTTCACAGAACATAAGAGACAATGTTCCAGAGAGTTTTCTTCAGATCATATCCCTTCGTTTTTCAGTTAACCAGCTGGGCTGGCCTGTGAGTGAAGTGTGTGTATGTGGTCTCTGCTCTCAAGAACATTTGACTATCGATAGTGTAATTCAGTTTGCAACTGTTTAGCTTCGATCAAATTATTAAATACTGTTTTGAGTTCAAACCGGATCCAGCTCATGTTTGGTGAGACTTCGCTGCCCTGCGGCCTGGCTCTGCTCAGTACGACAGTACTGAATGCACTTGTTACTGAAGGACAACTCTTTGCAATTTGCTGGAGTGTTTTAAGTCTGTTATCTGATCCTGGATGAATAAATGTTTAATTAAATAAATATTCCTCGTAAATATAATTTAGTTTTTGATTTATTTCTTCCTTTATATAGTTAAGTCTAATTTATTGTTTCTATTGTATTTGAAATGTTTTCAACATCTGTGTTCACTGTGCAACCCTCTATTATAAAATTGCAATAATAAATCTGTGAAACCTTATATAATGTAACTACCAGTTTCAAACAGCAAGGTCTCTGTTGAGGTTACAGGTTGGTCTGATATGTAAATATGTTTATGTTTATCATATCCATGAGTCATCCTGTCCTCCACAATCCAGTTCAGCCTTCTTTGTTTCGTTCATTCGTTCATCATTGAAATCGGATCTCTAAGTTATCGGAGCTCTGACTAAATACAGGAAGTATTAGCACAGCAACATCAGACGCAAAGTCAGAAGATGAACCACAAACAGCAAATGATCAACTTTAAAATGCAAACAAAAAGAAATAAAGAATCTTGGAAACTAATAGATGCTTCCTGCTGATGAGCGATCTCCTAAACTTGTGAAACCTGAAGAAGTGAAATCTACCATTCATGTTCACTCATGTGCAGATAAGCCCGGCTTGAATTGCCTGCTATTACTGCTGTCCTCCCTCGACGTCTGCAACATGAACCCTGTGTGTTGAACAACTGACACAGATGGGATCCATCTGCTGGACTTTTCCACCTGATAAGAGCCACTTTTGTTTGGGATTTTCATTCTGCTCGTTCACGCTTGATCAGCGGACAGTGAATGCTATTTAGGATCAAAAAATCATATGAAAATAAATCTTGAAACAAAGAAAGAAAATTAGTTTATTTCACAAATTGTGGAACTATTTGTGTAAGAGGCCACACATGCAACTCTCTCTCTCTCTCACACACACACACGCACGCGCGCACACACGCACGCACGCACACACACACACACACACACACACACACACACACACACACACACACACACACACACATCAACGTATATAAACTGCTTGCATCAGCTCAACCGGTTCTGTGCGACGTCCTGCTGGGTGAGTTGAGTCCAGCTCTCTGTTTTTACTGGACTATAGACTCTATTATTGTTGTGTATATGATTATGTTTTAGTAGATGTAAATACTATTATGCATCGTATATTTGTTCTGTGATTTAGAAGTTTATTTTCCAGGGATGGAAATCAGCAGCAGATGACCGCCAAATGCTGGTAAAATCAGCATGCGGTTGCTATTTGCTTCACTCACCAGCCAGTAAAAAACAATGGTGACCTATTGAGAGGCTGGTAAAATATTCACCCTGTGTATGTGTGCTACGTGTGTGTGTGTGTGTGTGTGTGTGTGTGTGTGTGTGTGTGTGTGTGTGTGTGTGTGTGTGTGTGTGTGTGTGTGTGTGTGTATATGAGATATGTGTATTTTCCTAAAGAGTATTATTTATATTATGAAATGTCCACCTGATATTTGGCCAGCTGTGGTGGTTCCTCGACGGGGATTATGCTCAACGTTCCCCCTCGGACAAAGGAACCCCGGGTCCGTCTGAATAAGTAGAATGGTTTGAAACGGAGCCAGAAGAAGCTCCACAAAGAGGCAGAGCAAATTGTGTTTTGAAAAATAATTCAGGTTTAGAGGAGAAAGATTTCAGTGCGTCTCATTTGATTTCACTGGTTTTCACCATAATCTAGAAGATGACGTGTGCTTGTTTCAGGCAGAAAGGATTTTGGTGATTTCAGAGATGAATTTTTCATCCGTCAACGACACGTCAGCAGTAACCGGGAACCAGCGGGACTACTTCACCAGAGCAGTGACCAACAATGTGATCGTCACGGCTCTCTGCATCGCCATCAACTACATCAACAGCATTCTGGTCCACACCTTCAGGAAGCACCAGGTCTCACATTCACCGCTGTTTTTACAGTATTTATGTGTGTGTCAGTGTAGTCCTGATCCTATATGAACCAGTCTCAGTGTAGTCCTGATCCTCTATGAACCAGTCTCAGTGTAGTCCTGATCCTCTATGAACCAGTCTCAGTGTAGTCCTGATCCTCTATGAACCAGTCTCAGTGTAGTCCTGATCCTCTATGAACCAGTGTCAGTGTAGTCCTGATCCTATATGAACCAGTCTCAGTGTAGTCCTGATCCTCTATATGAACCAGTCTCAGTGTAGTCCTGATCCTATATGAACCAGTCTCAGTGTAGTCCTGATCCTCTATGAACCAGTCTCAGTGTAGTCCTGATCCTATATGAACCAGTCTCAGTGTAGTCCTGATCCTCTATGAACCAGTCTCAGTGTAGTCCTGATCCTATATGAACCAGTCTCAGTGTAGTCCTGATCCTCTATGAACCAGTCTCAGTGTAGTCCTGATCCTCTATGAACCAGTCTCAGTGTAGTCCTGATCCTCTATGAACCAGTCTAGTGTAGTCCTGATCCTCTATGAACCAGTCTCAGTGTAGTCCTGATCCTATATGAACCAGTCTCAGTGTAGTCCTGATCCTCTATATGAACCAGTCTCAGTGTAGTCCTGATCCTCTATGAACCAGTCTCAGTGTAGTCCTGATCCTCTATGAACCAGTCTCAGTGTAGTCCTGATCCTCTATGAACCAGTCTCAGTGTAGTCCTGATCCTATATGAACCAGTCTCAGTGTAGTCCTGATCCTATATGAACCAGTCTCAGTGTAGTCCTGATCCTCTATGAACCAGTCTCAGTGTAGTCCTGATCCTATATGAACCAGTCTCAGTGTAGTCCTGATCCTCTATGAACCAGTCTCAGTGTAGTCCTGATCCTATATGAACCAGTCTCAGTGTAGTCCTGATCCTATATGAACCAGTCTCAGTGTAGTCCTGATCCTCTATGAACCAGTCTCAGTGTAGTCCTGATCCTCTATATGAACCAGTCTCAGTGTAGTCCTGATCCTCTATATGAACCAGTCTCAGTGTAGTCCTGATCCTCTATGAACCAGTCTCAGTGTAGTCCTGATCCTCTATATGAACCAGTCTCAGTGTAGTCCTGATCCTCTATATGAACCAGTCTCAGTGTAGTCCTGATCCTCTATATGAACCAGTCTCAGTGTAGTCCTGATCCTCTATGAACCAGTCTCAGTGTAGTCCTGATCCTCTATATGAACCAGTCTCAGTGTAGTCCTGATCCTCTATATGAACCAGTCTCAGTGTAGTCCTGATCCTCTATGAACCAGTCTCAGTGTAGTCCTGATCCTCTATATGAACCAGTCTCAGTGTAGTCCTGATCCTCTATGAACCAGTCTCAGTGTAGTCCTGATCCTCTATATGAACCAGTCTCAGTGTAGTCCTGATCCTCTATGAACCAGTCTCAGTGTAGTCCTGATCCTCTCTATGAACCAGTCTCAGTGTAGTCCTGATCCTCTATGAACCAGTCTCAGTGTAGTCCTGATCCTCTCTATGAACCAGTCTCAGTGTAGTCCTGATCCTCTATGAACCAGTCTCAGTGTAGTCCTGATCCTCTATGAACCAGTCTCAGTGTAGTCCTGATCCTCTATGAACCAGTCTCAGTGTAGTCCTGATCCTCTATGAACCAGTCTCAGTGTAGTCCTGATCCTCTATGAACCAGTCTCAGTGTAGTCCTGATCCTCTTTTGATGCAGCTGCTATAATGATAATATAAGAATATAAGTTCACCCTGTAAAAGAGCAATGAACCTAATTCTTAAGAATATTCAGACATTGGAATATTCTAAATAAATAAAGAATGTATTATCTAGTGCTGGGCAAGTTTATTAGAATTAACGCCGACAATTATATTATCGCGCGTTAACGCAGTTTTTTATTATTAAGCGACATTTTTAACACAAGAACCGGGCAGCGAGC
>JAVDOI010000353.1:0-57500 GCA_032191485.1 Leptoclinus maculatus
TAGTTCAGCAGAATAAGTCCCTCACTAATTACAGAGCTTACAGTGTTGAATGTAACCCGGCCAATTAACTCTCCGTAAAACGTTTCCTCCTGCTCGATGAGCACAATCCCTCCATACATCCTGTTGTTGTCATTTGTCAGAAATGCTCCGTTTCCAACACAGAGAAAAACTGCCCGCATTATTAACAAACAAATTGCCCCTGAGTTCCGTCTGAAGGCTGGAGAGTAGATGCATATGGTTTAGGTTGGCCTCCTAAACATCAAGCTAATGGGCTAAATTGCTTTCAGATTGAATGAGCAGCATTACGTCTAGGAAGAGAAAATGAACTGGATAGATGAGATGATGGGGGATAAGTGTATTCAAATGTTGTCGGAGCTACCATTACATATGTAATAATACTATTACATATGTAATAATATCTATGTAATAGATGAAGTTTAGTAGGAAGAGAAAATGCCAACATGCAGCATAGCATCACTCTTTAATGTGTGAATGTTGGTTCAAGGCTGAACAAGAGGGAATACTGTCCGAGTTCTTAAATAATAGGAACCACACACACACACACACACACACACACACACAGTACTAAGTATCAGCTGAGGGCTTCATGTGTACTTCAGTGTGTCTGTGTAATCCTCTGAGGATTGCCTGTGGAGGTGGAACAACATGGGAGGCACACTGGGATGATGCTGTGTATCCCCACTCCTTGACTTGCCTTATATTGCTTAAGATATATCCTCGTAAGATGAGAGCTGAACATGTTATGAATGTTTGCTCGTATCTGATTGCTCAGAGATGTGGAGGGAGGATGGATTTAGTTTTTTTTAGACGTCACTTTTTGTGGTCGGGGAACCTCCCGGAGCTTGACAAGGGGATCAACACCAAGGCGCCATCTTCCAAAAACAAATAACGAATATGATTCTCCAGAAGCCACAATATTATTAGAGTGTGTCCAGGGACATATGCTTCGAGTCCAGTGATTCCATACTCGTACACGCAAAGGTATTGAGAACAATCCAGAGGCATCCTTTGGTGGTTACACCACAATCCTCAAAGAGCTTTGTCTTTGGGTGAAGGGACATGCTGGCTTTTCCATCGCTAATGTGTTTTCCGCTGCCTTTGTGACAGACCCAGCATCTGTGTCAAATTATGCCCACAAAAGCAAAGCAGTAGCGGCGGCGGCGGCATTGTATTTAAGATGGAGGTTTACTTGCCAAAGCACTTTGCATATTCCCATGAAGCCTGTAGAGTGAACCCTGCAGCCGACGCAAGCCCAATCAGAAAACACCTAATAACATTCACTGACAGTAATCAGAAGGATATGTTGCAATCACTGCTACACAGCAAGAGTCCTGCTTGCAGGAAACGGCATGAGGTCTAGCTATCGCACAGCAAGACGCTCACCCTCCACTGTCAAAATCAATGCTTTTTGACTTACTTATTAATAAACATGGCCAATTAAGATGCAGAAACTATTTGCCAACACTTTGTAACAAGTTGCTCTTAAACAGTGCACTAACATCGCAACACGTTTTATCACAGAATATCATTACACAATATCTAAATCCATATTTAATCACTTTTATGACAATAATGACAAAGTTATAAAGTGAACATATTCATCCCTTAAGAGGTTTCTTTCCGCCGTGCTGTTTGTTTGTCTAAGATTGGGGGTGTGATTATATTGTTCATGATTTGGATATTGTTTCGCCGTCAC
Organism: Leptoclinus maculatus; assembly: GCA_032191485.1. Taxonomy (NCBI): domain Eukaryota; kingdom Metazoa; phylum Chordata; class Actinopteri; order Perciformes; family Stichaeidae; genus Leptoclinus; species Leptoclinus maculatus. Next base: position 1,718 of record JAVDOI010000353.1, read on the forward strand.
TTTGCTCCTTCTGTTGATGAAGAGATCATCAGGGAGGCGGGGACAACAAGAGAAATGTTAGTTTCTCACTATTTTGTCTGACTCTTGGGAACGTTTGTCCCCAAGCTGTAACTTTAAACTCTGTCACTTAATATTTCCAAGCAGTCTCCCCGAGGCGAAGAAGAGCGGTAATAAACACACAGGTACCGGCAAAGGCAGCAGCGCTTTATAAGCCGTCTGCCTTTCTATTCAGGGAGACAGGCTCATCTGTCTCTCACCAGATCCTATTCGAGTGCCAGCAGAGAGGAATAACAAGCACTTAAGTATTTTCTTCTGCTTGACCCGTGACATGTGGCTCCCAGGCTGGAATGAAGGCGAAAGAAGAGGGCGATCTCAAGGCCAGACCAAAACATTCTTCTGTCAGCACAACGGTTGTCTGAGAAGTCCCCGGCTTGTCAGCATGAAGTTAGGCAGCTGATGATGTTGCCACTACTTTAAGGGAGATGGAGAACGACTGGTTTCTCTCTGCTGATCTTTTAACCCCGAGCCGTGGACTTCATTCAATGCACACAGTAATGGAACATTAGATGGTGATTCTGAGTCCGCTGTCACTGCACCATCTTTAAAGATGCTCTTCTCATGTGCATGAACTTTGCCTTGTAAAAGAACGGAAATCAAAGCCATTGTTTGTGTTTTAAGCGCTGCCTTACAACTCAATGAAGGATGTACTGTGTTTTACATTCACACTCAGCCACGTGTCCCGGAATATAAAAAGGAGCTGCGTTTATAAGCATTGTGTTCAATTTACAACATAGCATTTCTTTGCATGAGACGCTTTTGATTACACAGCTGTCATTTTCAGTCAGGATTAAAAACCCCAATTAAAGGTAAATGAGGCAAATCAGTGCTGTGTAATGTTTCTCCAATGTGTGAAATCTGTTACCAACAGAGATGGTGCAATAACAACGATTGTTATGATTCATTCTCAGAGGATAATTGCTACAGTATGTCTTACTTTTATTAATTGACTTTATTTGATATATTTTGAATGGTGGAACAATTCAATTATGTTCGATACAATAAACATGTGGACACAAAACACATTTGTAATCAATGAGCTTGATTATATGGTCTTCTGGTTTTGGGCTTTATATCATTCCAAGCTGTGTCACAGATACTCTTCTGCACGACGAAGAAATCACGCCACAGGAAGTCATGACAAATGCCTGACTCGTTTCACATGGCAGTGTCCAGAGATGTAGCAGCAGAAGTCAAGAACAAAGTCCGACACACAGTCCGACACACACAGTCCGACACACAGTCCGACACACAGTCAGACACACAGTCAGACACACAGTCAGACACACAGTCAGACACACAGTCAGACACACAGTCCGACACACAGTCCTACACAGTCCTACACACAGTCCTACACACAGTCAGACACACAGTCCTACACACAGTCAGACACACAGTCAGACACACAGTCCGACACACAGTCCGACACACAGTCCTACACAAAGTCCGACACAAAGTCCGACACACAGTCCGACACACAGTCCGACACACAGTCCGACACACAGTCAGACACACAGTCAGACACACAGTCCTACACACAGTCAGACACACAGTCAGACACACAGTCCTACACACAGTCCGACACACAGTCCTACACACAGTCCTACACACAGTCCTACACACAGTCCGACACACAGTCCGACACACAGTCAGACACACAGTCAGACACACAGTCAGACACACAGTCCTACACACAGTCAGACACACAGTCAGACACACAGTCCTACACACAGTCCGACACACAGTCCGACAGTCCGACACACAGTCCTACACACAGTCAGACACACAGTCAGACACACAGTCAGACACACAGTCAGACACACAGTCCGACACACAGTCCGACACACAGTCCGACACACAGTCCGACACACAGTCAGACACACAGTCAGACACACAGTCAGACACACAGTCCTACACACAGTCCGACACACAGTCCGACACACAGTCCGACACACAGTCCGACACACAGTCCGACACACAGTCCTACACACAGTCCGACACACAGTCCGACACACAGTCAGACACAGTCAGACACACAGTCAGACACACAGTCCTACACACAGTCCGACACACAGTCCGACACACAGTCCGACACACAGTCCGACACACAGTCCGACACACAGTCCGACACACAGTCCTACACACAGTCCGACACACAGTCCGACACACAGTCCTACACACAGTCCGACACACAGTCCGACACACAGTCCGACACACAGTCCTACACACAGTCCTACACACAGTCCTACACACAGTCCGACACACAGTCCGACACACAGTCCTACACACAGTCCGACACACAGTCCGACACACAGTCCTACACACAGTCCGACACACAGTCCTACACACAGTCCGACACACAGTCCGACACACAGTCCGACACACAGTCCTACACACAGTCCTACACACAGTCCTACACACAGTCCGACAGTCCGACACACAGTCAGACACATAGTCCGACACAGTCCGACACAGTCCGACACAGTCCGACACACAGTCCTACACATACAGATCACATCAAGTTGTTTTTTCATTGTCTTTAGTTTGTTGCCGTGGCGGCACACAAGTTGTTGTAATCAAAAACTAAAAAGGTCAATTTAATGTGGGACTACAACTATCCTCAAAAGAATTATAATTGATGGCAGGAATCTTTTTAGTAATATGGAAAGCTTATCGGGCAAATAAGCACAGTACCTGCCGTGCTTGCAGGCAGGAGTTGTGTGCAGCCACTGGTGATGTCACAGTGTGACAATACACACTGGCTGTGTCACGTACCGTTGTGTCATTAGACGCCAGTAGCACACACTCGAGCATGCAGACAGAATAATAATCGCTGCATAATAACCAGGATGCGTGTATCTAGGGAGCAAACGTGATAAAATGACTTATTTCGGAGCGTTGATGCGCGGTGAAGCTGGGAAATAGGAGGCTGGTGTATCTTGATGCGGTGACATGCATCAACCTGCAACGACACACGTCATGACGCCACTAGAAATCAGACGCTGCAGGTGTTTTGACACTTGTCATACGCTGCCCGGGTGCGTTGCCCCTTAGAGGCAGCCAAAGTACTACAGAATTCCTCCAGATTGTTATCCTGTAGAAGGAAGCCAGAGCCAAAATCAAGTTTGACCGACACTCCGGCTAGGTAGAGCTTCTCTACTTATAGCCTATTAACTATAAGGCTATAAGACACACCACTTTGTCTCAGTCCTTGGTATAATTTACCCATTTTAGTGCACTGAAATGGGTAAATTATACCAAGGATTATTACCGCCCTGTCTTGAACAGTCATTGAAGGCAAAAGGGAAGGCCCCATTTCAAATGCTGGACATTTCATCATTAATCTCCATGGAGAGAGTGAGAGAGGCAAATGAAACTGAAGTGAGGAAAGGAGATGGTGAGAGGTGGAAATAAGACACTCTCTCTTTTTCCATTTCATTCCAGTCCATTTCACAAACATCCACATTTGAAATGTAGGGTGAAGGCAGGAGTTCAGAGTACAGCATCTATCCACAGAGCATTAGGAATGCACTGTGGAGACAAGAGATCATAAAGAGATGGGCAGAGGCTGGGGAGAAGCCATCGTCAGCAACAGTAGAATTCATACTGAAAGCAGCTCCATTGTTCTGTGAAAACAAGAGGTGAGGTGAGGCTGACGATGTGTGGATGTGATTGTTTGTACATTGGAGCATGTATGGAGGGAGAGGGTGGTTTTAATGTAATGTGGTACATTTCTGTCAGGCATCTGGAGAACACGCCATCGCCTGCTGTCATTGCCTCTTTCTGCTGCCGTTGTCCTCGTGCACCGGGACATTTTGATGCATTTTTAATTCCAGTGGTTACCATGGAAATGCGGGAGGGGGGGGGGGTGCGAGACAGGTGCATGGCGGGGACCCAACATGACAACAGAGGTAGAAACACGCTCAAATGTTCTACCAACTGCCGGCGGCCAGAAGGAAGGTCACAGCATTTCCATTCTCCTTCTGAAGCAGTGAAGTAGTGAAGCAGTGAAGTAGTGAAGCAGTGAAGTATTGAAGCATTGAAGCAGTGAAGCAGTGAAGCATTGAAGTAGTGAAGTAGTGAAGCAGTGAAGTATTGAAGTAGTGAAGTAGTGAAGCATTGAAGTAGTGAAGTATTGAAGTAGTGAAGTATTGAAGTAGTGAAGCATTGAAGCAGTGAAACAGTGAAGCATTGAAGCAGTGAAGCATTGAAGCAGTGAAGTAGTGAAGTAGTGAAGCAGTGAAGTAGTGAAGTAGTGAAGTAGTGAAGTAGTGAAGCAGTGAAGTATTGAAGTAGTAAAGTAGTAAAGTAGTGAAGCATTGAAGCATTGAAGCATTGAAGCATTGAAGCAGTGAAGTAGTGAAGCATTGAAGCATTGAAGCATTGAAGCAGTGAAGCATTGAAGCATTGAAGCAGTGAAGCATGGAAGCATTGAAGCAGTGAAGCATTGAAGCAGTGAAGCATTGAAGCATTGAAGCATTGAAGCAGTGAAGCATTGAAGCATTGAAGCATTGAAGCAGTGAAGTAGTGAAGCATTGAAGCATTGAAGCATTGAAGCATTGAAGCATTGAAGCATTGAAGCAGTGAAGCAGTGAAGCATTGAAGCAGTGAAGCATTGAAGCATTGAAGCATTGAAGCAGTGAAGTAGTGAAGCATTGAAGCATTGAAGCAGTGAAGTATTGAAGCATTGAAGCATTGAAGCAGTGAAGTATTGAAGCAGTGAAGTATTGAAGCAGTGAAGTAGTGAAGTAGTGAAGTAGTGAAGCAGTGAAGCAGTGAAGTAGTGAAGCAGTGAAGCAGTGAAGTAGTGAAGCAGTGAAGTAGTGAAGTAGTGAACCTCCTTCACAACAAACAAACGTCTCAGACCTGCAAAATGAAATGGAAACATCAAAGTATTCCCTGTCAACAGTATCATTACATTCAATTGTCTGGTGCTTTACTGGAAACTAAATCAGTGAAAAGCACATTATTGTTGGTCAGTGATGCAGCTCCTACTAATAGAGCACATCAGCTCGACAACTGCAGAGATGTAAAAGAAAAGCGTGACTTTCAAAAGTGCACGGATCTACAAAAACTGACGAACTGAGAATTGTTGTGAACATTTGCATGACATGGCCACACAAGTTCACACCCTTGAGCACTGTGCACAATGAATCATCTCAATATATTTCGAGCAGTGAGATAAATGACCGGGTTCAAAGGTCGTCGATTGTGAGGCATGGAGTGGGAGGATGAAAGTGCAAAGGTAGAGGAACATAACCAACACTCAGCAGCTGAAGGACAAGACGAAGAAGCAGTGATCTTGGCTTTAACAGTGCACGGTTAAAAAGATACGTCTCCATGAGAAGCGCGTGTGCTGTCTGGGAAAAGGAGAAAAGATTCCTTTGGGTCCTCCAAGAGCCTGAGCTGCAGCCCTGTTTCTGACGAGGAGGCAGACCCGAGTGTCACTGCTAGATTTACAGTTTTCCTTTTCAGGTTGTATTTTCAAATCTGGTCCAGAATTATTGTCACCGCTGTCAGTTGAGTGTTTGTTTTGGTGATGCGCCAACAGCATCCAAACTGTGTCTGAGGAAAATGGGAAAAGCATCACCAAGGAGGACAAAGCACAACTCCACTAAGCCTCAAGGGTCCCTCAGGCCATGTTTTAAGGAGGCTAGAGGGGGAAAATAGTCATGTGTATACTCCGCTTGTATCTCCTATGTCTTCCACTGGTTGGAAATGACTGACTAGATGCTAATAAGCTTGCTCTGTCATGCTTAGACTGTCAGACCTGGTGCAACTGCATGTTAAGATAAAGAGCCTACGTTTGGTAATGCCAAATCCCAAAGGTCCTAGATCCCCCTTGAGTTTTAGCATATGAATGAGCATAAGTAATGCAAATATATTTCCAGAAAACTTTGCCCGTCCTTTTTTCCCTTCTCTCAGACTATCGGAGAAACTTCTACCTAAACATGAACCCATCTACGCTCCGAGCTGGTGTTTCTGCCTGGAGATAGCTTTTGTTCATGGCTGGCTGGCCTTTCATTTTGTGCTTGGTGATTGGCAGTGTCCAGCGGGCCAGTTCCTTGAAGACTCCCCCTGTACTGTCTAGAGGTCCTCTGCTATCGATTTCCTGCTCGCGCTCGCTGCTTGACCTGCCAATCAACGGTCAGAACAGTGGGATGTCATTGGGAGCAAGTTGACGACGTGTGATGCTTGGCAGACATGTAACTGACGACACTGAACCAGCAAGAGATACGAGGGAGAGAGACAGCCAGCAGACCGAGGCTCACCCGGCCTCTGTGTGAGAGACAGAACAAGTCAAGTTAATCTTAAATTAAAAAGCAATGAGTTGCTTATACATCTGGGGGTTGGGGGGGGTCCTCTGAAATCCAATCACTCTGAGTGAATCACCTCATGCCAGGCAATGATTTAGTCGTGGTTATTTTCTTTTTCTGTAAAGTGCAAGCAAGTGTGACTTACTGTACTCATTCCATCCAAGTAACAAGTGATTAGCTGCGAAGAATACGTCTTCACAGAAATTCATTTGAACTGTGAACAGTGGAGTGGAAACCATTGCAACACATCACACTCCCGGGGTTTTGCCGCGTGATTTTGGAGATGGACTCGAGGGGCGGCCGAGAATAAATAAATAACATTTTCTTGTAAAGGACCGCAGCGTGAGGGACGACTCTTTCTAATTCAGTGAGTTTGTGGCAGTGACACTCAGAGTGACTTCATGAGACACTGGCAAGTAAACTCCTGTGGCCGTGATTAAAACACACAAAACCTCTCTTACTTTGCGTTCATTGTTTCCCTTTTATTGGGTACAAAGAACATTAGCAAAGTGACAACCAGAGCTGGACTACTACTCACTCCCAGTGAAGGGGAATTCAAAGCTTTGACTTTATTTCAGGAGACATGCCACTATATTCTGACATCGGATCAATGTCAGATTCACAAGGCAGATATCATATATTGATACACAGAATACAGTAATGAAGGTTTGCAAGAATGACACTAAAAACAACAACAAAGAAGAACTAATCTTATTCTAAAGCGGATTTCTAAATGGCTGCTTTACCCTTTGAGAATGAAACATGATGTACACATGAGGCCCAGATAAGACCAGTGTATGAAATGTCCTCAGGAAACCTCATTTTGCAAACAGTGGAAGGATTTTTGTAATGGTGTTATTTTGACCCTGAAGTAGATGATTTACTGAATAAACCTCCATCCCCACTTGTTTTAAGCTGTGGTCAGTCAGAAACATTTTAAATGTGCAATTGTCTTGATGTTCTAAGTAATCCGCATTATTACAGAATGTATAATGTTTTAATTGTATTGCAGAGAAAATGTAAAAGTTAAAAGTTGTGCCTACAGGGGAGCTCATGCTTCTGTTGCTGACATGATTTTTAAAACAATTCAGTATAATTTAAACTGCAACTGTTGTCGCTAATTACCTTCTGACACAGTTAACAGAGTTAAGCAAGAAAACATGATCAATTTTTCATCAGCTTGTTGTTGTAATGGTTGCTTCTCCCCATTAATGTGTCCCGCTCTAATCCTCATGGACCAGTCAGCATGAAATATATATCGCCATGAATACTTTAATGCTGTGTTGATGTCTGCATCGCTCCCCACAGTTCTAGAAACATCACCCTTTAAATGAGTCAAACAAGGATTTCTAGCCTCCACCAAATAAAAACAATGTTTAATAATTGCAAACAGTAACATCCAGACATTGCACTGCGTTCATTCTGACACTATCGAGATATTATTTTCATTCAAATAAGCACGGAAAGCTTGTGACACTCAAGATGCAATTTAAAAACTCTTTTTTATTTTTTCAATAACTGTCCGAGGCCGACGTTGAGCTGATACAATGCTGTTCTGTTGTGGAGGTTCTTGTGTCAGCAGAATGAAAAGGTGCCAGCGGTAGACCGAGCATCACGTCTGCAAAGGAAACACTTTACCCCACAGCTCCTGACAGGTATGAGAAACCGCCATTAGTGCATTATGCATAATTGTACACGCACTACTATGAAGTGTCAGTGAAAGACAACGGGCAGAGGAGCCACACACACACACACACACACACACACACACACACACACACACACACACACACACACACACACACACACACACACACACACACACACACACACACACACACACACACACACACACACACACACACACACACACACACACACACACACACACACACACACACACACACACACACACACGTTATTGTGAACCATCAGCATTCCTCCATGTAGATGCAGTTGCTACAAAGGGCCATTTTCCAATCTGCTGCCATGAAATCACTCTACCTACCGCTGGTAATGACCGACCTTGGAAGTGGATTTACACTCAATTTATTTTCATGAAAGACAACAGAAGGGGAAATACAAAATCCTCTGTCCTGGACAAAGTTTTTATATGAAGATTCATATTGTGAAATATGCAGACTACACTGTATGTACACTGCCTGTCTTGGTAATGATGGATTGCCTCGAGTATAAAAGTAAATGACTTATTACTTAGGTAACACGTGTATATAATGGTTTGATTTTTCTGGAGTTGCATTTTACTTCAGTCAGCTGTTGAACTACATGAGAATATTTATAATATGTATGACTGCATATCTTATTGAGTGCATGTGGAGAATGTACATAGCCAGTACATCAGCCCGTCTTTCCCATACGTTTGCACATATAGATGCACACACACACACACACACACACACACACACACACACACACACTGTATGGCTGACTCATCTTCAGGGTATCGAGGTCATCTTGAGGGGGAAATATGATCTCATGATCATGTACTCCCTCCCCAGCTTTCTCAGTCTTTTTGATCAGGTTCTTCCTGGTTTCTTTGATCAGCTGCTTATCATCAGTGATTGGCCGCGATGTGTACTTGACAGTCCAGTGTGTGATTAGACGAGGATAGAGAGGCATTGCAGAATGTGGAGCTGGAGGGCTGCGGGGCACCCTTCCCATCAAGACGTGCTCCGCTGTAATTAGACATTAGCACCCAGCAGGAAGCCTGCTAACATGAGCCGAACCCCGATTAGAATGATTATCAGAGATAATTCACTTTAATAAGTACATAACAGACCACCGGACTCACGCAAGTAGAGATAAAACTGGATGCTTTTGTAATTACTGCTAAATTGGTGCATGCAGGGCAGCTGATTTGAATGCAGGATTGTAAAAGACTGAAACAACCTTTGCATTTCATCACAAGGATTTAAATCCTTCATTAAAATCTGTTTCACTAAATATATTCAGGATTATTTTACGAATGCATCTATTGATTTTACATGGACTATTTAATGTGTTTTAAATTGTTGAACTACCAAGAGTGAAATAAAATATTGCAAATGCAAAAGAATCCAATACTGCTATTGTGAGGAAATTGTTTTTATGAAAGATACATAAAGGGCCGATTGAGTGAAATCCATATCCAGAGAGATAAAGACTACAAATGTGATATTGTGGTGAAAGTGCATTCAGCTTGACACGGTTCAAATGTTCACAATATTATGGGAAAGAGTGTCTTTGTTGGATAGAAAAGAAACCTGTCTCCCCAAATGGCCACCTCAGAGATAGTGCTCTTTAATATCAGAGACAGCTAAGCGTAGCTTGAAGCTACTGACATTGACAAGCCCGGCCTGTGGGGACCCGAGGAGATAACGCGGCACACACACAAATACAACACTTGACTTTTCCTGCTCGTCAGCTACAGTTGCACGGGGATTACAAAGTCAATGGCTGTTCTTCTATTTGAATATCTATTTAGGAGCAAGAACAAGAAAAACATTCCACTCCCACTAGAGTCGGATCAATCATCAACTAATTTTACTGGACTGCTCATGTGAGACGCAGTTGGGAGTCCAGGCTCCCCAGACGGGCCTTAGTGTGCTGGGCTGCTGCTCTGAAACGCTGCATTAGGGTTTGTAGGCATGATTAAATGTTTGTGCTTTACAACACACACACACACACACAGGGAAATATGAATGCTGCTCAAATATAACAGAGCACAAATAATAGGTTAGTTGCTATCTCGCAAATAATGTAAAACCATTAAAAGTTTTTAAAAAAGCCAAGAATTATTTATAAGACGGCATTTGCCATTTACAGAATTTCTTGTTACAAAAGGACTAAAATAAAAGGACTGCAGAAAGATTCTTCACCTGCGAGTTGTTAGATTTCTCATTTCTGCTTCCAGTCCGTCTCGCTCAGCAGCAGCAGCGTCTGACGGCGCCTGTGAGGACGTCTCTTTCTTTTTGTTCCTTGCTCCTACATGTTGGGTCACGATATCACCATCATACCTCTCATATATGTGACTTCCCATGGGCCCAACACGTTCTTACCTCATGGTTTGAGTACTTATATCTCATGCGATGTATAAACTATGGCTCGAAGTTAAATTAAAAAACATTTTGAGGAAGTGGAGATAGTGGAGGACGTTAACCGTGGCGATTTCCCCATGGACGTAAAAATCAATTGGAGCCAAGCACCAGAAATGATTGTGTGTGTGTGTGTGTGTGTGTGTGTGTGTGTGTGTGTGTGTGTGTGTGTGTGTGTGTGTGTGTGTGTGTGTGTGTGTGTGTGTGTGTGTGTGTGGGGGGGGGCCCATGATAAAATGTCAACTAAACTTGTCCATGCGACATTTGACTCCACGAGGTGTTTGAGTAGCTTGTCCTGCTCCATGTTTCAGTGAAAATGAAATCTTTCCACTCAATTATGCCAGCAGCAGTGAGCTCCTCGACACTTCGAGGGACCCACCGCTTCTCAGACGTTGACATGTATTCCTTCCTCATACACACACACACACACACACACATATTTGAATACAGCTCTCTGTGAAACCATGAAATTCGCAACTCGGGCGCATTGGTGGAAGCAGTACGGTCTGCAGAACCCACACGGGCCCCGACTTCTTTCATGTGTGTGTGGTGCTAATGAGTCAGTGCTGCAGCACTCTATGAAAACAGTTACAAAGCTGCAGGATATTAATGCTAAATAGGTGCTTGTAATATTCTTCCTCTATTCCTAGAAGTGTGAACATGTGTCTATACATGCGAGTCTTCTGCTGTCGATCTGTTGCAATGTATTCTCTTTGTATCCATGTTTTATTTTCAAAGATTCAGTTAATCTCATTTCACACCACTCTGTGCATCCTGTCTTCTTCATTTGTATCTGAATTCCTACGGGCAAATATCGCTTCGCTTTGAGTTGAGACGCAACTGTTGAAAAGTTCATCTTTGGGAATAAGAAGGAACCGGAGAATAAACTGCTTGAAAACGATGAGCAAGAATATATTACTTTTCATTTTGACAGCTTTTGGTGGATTAACTTGAAAACAGTCTCATGAGCTGCAAACGTATTCAGCCTACGAGTGTAAGAAAAGGTCTGTTACCGGCCCGAGCTGTCAAACTGTGAGACCAGTCAATAGATGGACTGGACGTCTCAACAGGACGTGAACCTGAACCGTGTACAGCTGCTCGTATTGTTGCTGTTCTAGTCTGGACTCTAACTGATTAGACATGTGATTACATTACATTTCATTTGTTAATGGACATTACAAACAAAAACAAAACAATCTTGATTCCAATTATTATCAGCAGATTTATAAAAACAGATACCAGGAATAAAAACAGCCTCTTTGAAGAGAACATGAGTTTACAAGCTCTTACAACACAATACATCTTATTAATAATCTATAATCTATAGATGTATAGAATAAGATTATAGATTTTAGATATATCTATAATCTATAATCTGTAACCTGACATGGACTCAACCACAACATTAAGCTGCATATGTATAATAATAATAATTATGATTATTATATGTCTGTTATTATTACTATAAGTAGTAGCAGTAGTACTATTATTATTATTATTATTGTTTTAGTTTATTAATGAGGGTCAATAGGTCAGTATTGACTTGTATCCTTGATGACCTCCAGCAACGGTCAACTACATCCAGCAAGAAGACTTTATGACTAAACCCTTTTCTTTTCTTAACATTTATTACTTTCATTTGTGTATCATGTATATTTGGGGTCGAGGGTCATAGATGGGCGCTGGAAAACTAGGCAACAATCATTTACAGTATGTGTCTGAAGTGTAAGTACTATAATATTCGACAAATCGTTTGAAATGATGAGCTCTTGAACCCAGAGGAAGTGAAGTGAGGCCCTCATAACTGTTATCCTGCTGAAGGACAAAATACATATCAATTCAAGGTTACATTTACACTTTTATGGAAAACTGTCCTGGATTAGTTAAGACCTTTTACATGCCCTATTTATTTATATATATATATATATATATATATATAAATATATATATATATCTCTATATATATATCTTAAACTCTTATTTACAGAGATGCACCAATTGATTGGCTGCTGAACTAAATCAGGATGTTTTCACCACGACTGGTGAAAACATCTCAAACTGATCGTCTGGTCAACGGTTTACACACGTGTCGGCACAGACAGTTACGTCACAGCCACACACACACATAAAGCTCAAAATTTGTCTCAACTGCAAGTCCAAAATAAGCCGTAGAGGAACAACCTTAAAGACATTTGGAACAACTAACTTAATCAGTCAACAAAGAAGAAAAAGACAAATTCTCTATTTGCAACACGATTGTTAAAGTTGACCTGAAGGATACAATGAAATCAAACTGCAGCAGACGTCTTCTTGAGACTAGAAACGTGTTCTGTTCTTTGATATTTAGCATGATGTAGATTCTTCACACCAAATGTTTTGGTTCAATGTCAAAGAGGAGAAAACAATAAAATAGGCAACAGTGTAATTCTGTAGTTGGTCCATTACTGAGAGCCGTGTGGCGAGTGATGAACCTGACATACAGCTGAGCACAGGGGTCTGCCTTCCTGCATGGAAGAACATCCATATCTCACCACGTGTACGCAGCAGCTGGTCCGTTAGCTCAGAGGAGTTATGCTTCAGGTCATATTGTTGAGCTTTAACTGTCTGTATTTGTAATGTGTGGCTCTGTGTTGACCGAGGAGAGCATTCCAGGATATATCTGGATTTTTTCTCTTACATTATTCTAGAATGTCTGATTGGCTTGATAACTTGATACGAGCAGGTGAGTTTGCATTTATGTCTACTGTACAAACATACGAGGATACTATTCTCCTCCTCAAATTGTGTAATTTTCTCCACGTTTAAATGTTTGATATCGTCCTACAATGTTCTGTTCTTGTTCTGTATCTCATTACACTTCCTGCTACAAAGTCATTTTTCTCCACGGGGATCAATACGGTTTTGCATTGAAATATCAGATTTACTGAATTAGGGTGAACATAGTTTGCTTCCTGTTAACAGACCGTTATGCTGTCACCTCTGATCCTGCCCTTAATGTTCATCATGTATTCTGTGAAATTAGATAAGATCCTGAATTAATACAGACGTTCTGTGATTAATCATATACTGATACGCCATGAAACACAACTATGGGAACGCACCACATTTCTCTTTTCAGGAGGAAAAGGTCTTTCTTTTCAAAAGTTGTCCAACATAGAATTTGTTGAGGCAAAAGTCAAAAATCATGCCGCAGGGCCAAGAGGGCAGGTCCAAGTCCTGTCGTACACGATGTCTCCACAGGCTGCAGCCGTTAGCAGAGCAGCATTGGCAGCTTCAGTCCTACATCTGTCTCTACACAGGATGCATTCAGGCACAGTGTTGTGTGTAGGACACATCACAGGATGCATTCAGGCACAGTGTTGTGTGTAGGTCACCTCACAGGATGCATTCAGGCACAGTGTTGTGTGTAGGTCATCTCACAGGATGCATTCAGGCACAGTGTTGTGTGTAGGACACCTCACAGGATGCATTCAGGCACAGTGTTGTGTGTAGGACACCTCACAGGATGCATTCAGGCACAGTGTTGTGTGTAGGTCACCTGTGGTCGGCAGCGCTCTGAGCCAAATACACAATCACTAGAAAATAGACTTGAGGCATAAACATTCAAGTCATCGTTTTGCACGAGTGAAATGGCGGAAATGCTGTGACAGGGACTCTGAACGCAGCTGTACTGATTAAATAGAAGCACATGTACTCTGTCAGACAGACCACTGAACTACTCCCGTGTAGACGAGCTCTTAGCCCTTCACTGTCAAGACATTTTATTTTTCTCTCCGAGTGGTATTTTTACAACCTTTTAACCCTCTGGGGTCGATGTTCTCGAACTGTTGGTAAAGAAAGGTAGGCGTGATCACCTGTTGAGCAGCATTGATAAGCAGTGACTAGCACAATATAGTAACTACACTTACAGTGTGCAGGGCGTCACGTGGCGAGTTGCAGAGCTGAGCATTAATACACAAGAGACTGTGTGTCACAAACGGCAGTAAAAACCCCCATAGAGGCGCATATTCCACATGTCAGAAGAAAGTTTCTAAGTATTGAATATTATCAGCATATCTCTCATGTCTTAATCGGAACATGCTACATCTGGAATAAGGCCTGATTCAGAATATCCAAAGGGAATATGCTGTTTACATTCCTCATATAGAATTATATATATTATATTCGACATAATAGTGGAATATTAGTGTGCATGCAAACATGCCCTTGAGGCATTATTGGGCTACGCCATGAATTGTACAAAATGTATTTATAGTATTGTGCAAAAATAAAACTAGAATCATCACGTCGCAGTTGTATGTTTCCACCAATCAGTAACGGGGATTAACATCCAAGTCTTTCCAAAATGTCATCACCTCATTATTTCATCCTATTAGACATCTGTGTGAAATTGTCATAATTAGCATATATTCTTATGACTCATGGGGAGGTCAAAGTAACCTTTGACTACCAAAATCGAATCAATTCATCCTGAACTTGGAAGGCGTTCCTGAGATATTGCTTTTACAAGAATGGGACGGATGTGAGGTCACAGTTACCTTGACCTTTAAAAAACAAGATTGTAATCATTCCGACATAAATGACTAATAATTAACACATAATTAGTGATTATGAGTCACACAGGTGTAGCCTGGCAAACATTAAAACAACATTTAGTTCTATTTATTGAGTTATGTTGGTCCTAAACTGTGTTATAGGCCTATTGATTAACAATCCACGGTCTAATTAAAGACTTTAAATAAGTCTGTCTTTGTGAAGTCATGATCCTAAATTTAGCGAAGCGACTCTGACTCGTTTACAGCTCTCGTAAGACCACGATGGCCAGCGGAGTGTACAAAAAAAAAAAGACCGTTTTAGGGTGTGAAAATCATCCTGAAGAAGAAAACAGAGAAGGTGAGGAGACGCAGTGTTCACTGACACCAAGAGAGAGGATGAGGTTGACAGATATGATGTCGTCTCACACTCTCAAAGCGTGACGTCCTCCCTGGTGATTGGGTCGACTCCGGTCTTTTATCACTCGTTCACTGAGATGAAGACATCTCCTGACCCACACCTTTTCTTATCCTTTGCCTAAAGTGTCAAAGTGTAATGACTTTAATTCACAGAGTGTCCCCACATCACTCACTTATATAACCTTTTGTATGTATGCATGTCAGTGTGACAAGAAGCTGAGTGGCACTGGAGGCCGAGGGACGGCGGTTTAATTAGAATATCAGCACCTCGTATGGCAACTTCATCTGTGTCGTAGGGAGCAGATAGTTAGCGCCTTTATCCAGAGGCGGTGAATACGACCCGTTAACAGATGGCTTTCATCCCCCACCTGGTGTTCTTGTTCACCGACGGCAGCAGGTGTCTCAAATCATACTCGTGCACTGAAATAACTAACATACCACCACGCCAGTCTCGTCGTCACCAAACTGAAACGGACCAGTCGATTGTTTTAATTCAACGCTCGAGCACTAAAACACACAACTCACTTCGGCTTCATTCAGAAAGTCCGTCTGTCAATCACAGTGAAATGAACAGTTTGTCAGGTTTTAAACAATCACTTCAACGTATATCTCACTAGTTTGTTCCATTTCCCCAAAACAGACGAGCACATTACATTTGAGCAGTTAGATTCCTAATTGCTCTGTAAAACACGAGGACACTGTGTTGGTGCTCTGCTGGCAGCAAGATTAGCTGTTCATACCGATTCTGTATTTATTGATTGATTTGTTGATTCACTGTGTGAGATTACCATTTTAAGATCATGTGGAGGTGGTTTATTATTATTATTAAGTGTCATTACACAAGTAGGGTAATGTGATACATTTCATGTGTTTTACAGCTTATTAGTGGTGCAAAATAAAATTACTTTTTGATTAACTTGATAATCATTTTGTCCTAAAAATATCCATTATAATTTCCCATGGTGACATGTTGTAATTTCTTGTTTTATCAGCCCAAACCTCATAAGACAATCAGTTTACTATCATATATGACAAAGAAAAGCATCAAAACCTCAAGTTTGAGAAGCTGGAACCAGGAAAAGTGACTAAAGCGTTGAGTCCACTGTGGACATGGTGGCAAATACAACGTTGTATCGACGAACTGAATGATCGTTTCAGTTCTACGTTCAAGAGGCTTGGTGCAGTCGTTGGTGTTACCAGTATTACAGCGTGTTCAGGTATACACCGCTCACATGACATGCCCATCGCCTCACACCGGCCGGTGACGCTCCGACCAATCCTCGTGATTCTACCGGAGCGTCGCTACAAATACGCACCAGAGAGGCCGGACACACGACGCACGCACTTCACCGAAGAAAACATTTCTTCTGGTAAAACGTCCAGTGTGTTCAGTGTGTTCAGTGTGTTCAGTGAGCAGTGGGAACATTTCCTCACTGTGGCATCCCTTCATGCAACAAACAAAAGCATGAGGAGTTGCTTTCACTCCACACATCCCATCAGCCAGCTGCTACCTTCTATACAGATAAATGAGTAACCGGCCCAACATTCTACAAGCCAAATATAACGAGTAAGAGATATTTGTCTCTGGAAACCATCCAGAGATGAAAACATCTGCAGTGAATGAAAGAAAGCTTCCAATGGGATGCCCGTGTTGCTTTTTGTCTGCTAGATTTATATGGAGGCAAATGTTTGCGAACAGTACTTGATAAGAACAACTAACCATCAAATTACAGCAGGTCCATGAGGTGTTTTAAAATGTCTCCAAATGTACAGATAAAAGCGTGCTGGACATGTGCTTCAGTACCCCCCCAGTGGCACATCTAATATGTTGCGTAACAAAGGTGACAGAGGGGGGGGGGGGGGGGCAAAAGTGAGAAATGACTCATATGTTAAACATTTACAGATTGAATTTCTCCACCAAAGTCCAACAAGAATCAAGTGGTTTGAGAGTTTATACAGTGGACCTGCTGTCATGTCTGTGTACCATAGCAAGACGGAGCAAACGCAGAACAAATAAAAATCAAAGTCTTCCAATTGATATGCATTAGATGTTTTCCCACTGTTCTGATAGAGATGCCTCTCCAAACAGTGGTTTGGAGATAACGGGGCCGGCCTGGCTGTGTTTGCTGGAGTGGAGGAACCGGAGGTCACCGTATTGATATAAAACTTGACAGGTCCTGTTCCTGCCATTGCTTTTACTATCCGAGACAATGTAGACCCACTGAAATACAGAGAGGAAGAGGAGGAAGAGAAAGAGATGTTGGCAGCATGCGTTAGCAGCTAATGGACTGCTAAAGTTGTGTGTGTGTGTGTGTGTGTGTGTGTGGGTGGGTGGGCGCACGTGTGCTCGCATGGCAGAACGATGGGGACTTGGTCCAGGACTGATGAGATGCTTCAGGGATAATGCCAGGCGTGGAGTTGATATGTGATTTGGGAGAAGGCTTTATGCAATTTTTTACTCATTATTCTTAATCACATACTTCAGCGTTTTCTTCACACTCCCCTTCCTCTCACCACTACCACCCCCTCCCCACCGCTCCCATTCTTTCTGCCGCCTTCTCATATCCTCAGTCTGGAGGCTGACAGTGACAAATAGAGGGAACGCCACAGCAGTATCTCCACGCGACTGGAGGGACAAATTATTGCAGGTTATTTTTTTTTTTCCCTTCTTTTCAAAAGCCATGCTTATTCATGTGGGACTGCAGACTTTACAAAGGCTTTCATTGTGAGATGCTTAATGTCAGTTTATGGATAACACATTGTTAGCCTCCCATTCATTGCTCAGTATTTCCACATGACTGGTTTCGGTTAATATCTACTTTGTGAGCAGAGTTCTTAAGACGGCTCGTAACTTAACTAATGGCGAGTTTTACTTCTATAACACTGAATATCATGTTCAACTGGTTGCTACTTAGGAAGGCAACCGGATCATGTTGAACAGGCGCTTTATAAAGTGGAGTAGCTGGTTACAAGAGACACACACCCCGAGGGATCTTCTTCTTCATTCAAGTGACACTCCAACATTCACACCGTCTGCAAGCTTTCAAATCACTTGTTCATACAGTGAGTTACTGGAATGATTCATCGCTCATATACGGCACTCTGACATTATTTTACAACTCCTGCAACAGGAAGAGTTCAAATGATCAAACCCAAAGGGGTTAATTCCATGATATGAATTATGAGTGAGGCGATCATAGTTCTTCAGTTTCTTTCTGCAGGACTATTAGGCCACTTGGCTGCTTAAATAGTCGGTTTGGTGAAAAGAATACTTCATAAAAAAATGTTATTCAGTTATTCACAATAAACTTCCCTCAGTGGGCCAGTCAGGGGTAAAGGACAAGTCTGAATTCCTAGGTGTAGGCCCCATCAGGGGAATAACTCATAAACATGTCATCTCTTCTTCAGGGAAAGCGGCTTGCAGCCGAAATGCCACGCTAGGCAGAGAACTAGTGGACTGCATAATTTCCTTCGCTGCAACTGACACCTTTTCCATATGTAGGCACTAGACTGGGCTTAAGTGTGATGGCTATGCATCATTATGCCTTGGAAATGGAGGGTGCAAAGTGCACGAGCAGTGACTGGCTTACATCTGACAGTTGGCCTTGTTTTACATTAGTCACATCAATTCAAATCCCTTCTCTCGACAGAGTTGGAGATCAAGTGCCAAAGACTTCAGTAACCGAGGGAAATAATTCATGAGTCAAAGACTGCTTTGAATTCTTTCTTTTTTTAAATGCTTTACAGCTGCTTGTGTGAAATATTGTCAAGAATAATTTCACTTTTTGCAAACAAAAACCCTGTTTTCATACAAAGTGAAAAGGATTGGTTCGCCGAAATTACAAAAAGCTCTCGTATCTCTTGTGGTATCAGGCCTAACCCTAACCCTCTAAGCCTAACCCTCTAAGCCTAACCCTAACCCTCGTATCTCTTATGGTATCAGGCCTAACCCTAACCCCTAACCCTAACCCTCTAAGCCTAACCCTAACCCTCGTATCTCTTATGGTATCAGGCCTAACCCTAACCCTCTAAGCCTAACCCTCTAAGCCTAACCCTAACCCTCGTATCTCTTATGGTATCAGGCCTAACCCTAACCCTAACCCCTAACCCTAGGCCTAACCCTAACCCTCGTATCTCTTGTGGTATCAGGCCTAACCCTAACCCCTAACCCTAACCCTAACCTTCTAAGCCTAACCCTAACCCTCGTATCTCTTATGGTATCAGGCCTAACCCTAACCCTAACCCTAACCCTCTAAGCCTAACCCTCTAAGCCTAACCCTAACCCTCGTATCTCTTATGGTATCAGGCCTAACCCTAACCCTAACCCTCTAAGCCTAACCCTAACCCTCTAAGCCTAACCCTAACCCCTAACCCTAACCCTCTAAGCCTAACCCTAACCCTCTAAGCCTAACCCTAACCCTCTAAGCCTAACCCTAACCCCTAACCCTAACCCTCTAAGCCTAACCCTAACCCTCTAAGCCTAACCCTAACCCTCTAAGCCTAACCCTAATGGTATCAGGCCTAACCCTAACCCTAACCCTAAATTACAAAAGCCTCTCATATCTCTTATGGTATCAAGCCTAACCCTAACCCTAACCCCTGACCCTAACCCTATGGTATCAAGCCTAACCCTAATGGTATCAGGCCTAACCCTAACCCCTAACCCTAGGCCTAACCCTAACCCTCTAAGCCTAACCCTTGGAGATCGTTTGAGATCAACACTATAATAAAATCCGAAGATTTGATATCATTCCCTTTACTTTTGAAAGATGAACATACATTCGGGCTGATATTTGATTCTGTGGTTTTGTACCGATCCTTTATTTCCCTCTTTTGCAGCTGGAAGCACCGGGTTGCCTTTGAGAAGTCCATTCAAACACATTTCAGTTCAATTAAATCTGAATAAATTAATAATTTACAACTTCATTCATTGCACGTGAAGAAATGCATCTGTTACTATCAGCTAAAGCTGTGATCACAGTCACTTCGAAAGCTGTGAAACTGTGACAAAGAGGTTTTTTGTATAGTTTGTCATAATATTAACATATATTTAATGGTAATATTTACATTTCCTTTGCTTCATAACCTCTCCGTAGTACGAGCTGCATACTTTATAATCTACATATCAGAGAGCTCAATCTTTATCCTTTAGTTGAAGGTTCGTTAAAGTAATGTTGTGCACATATTTAAACCTACTTCATACCATGTATATGTATCCCAAACAAGCTGCGGTACTTCCTCTATGAGAGACGAGTACACAGGGTGGTGTTCATGGGCCTGTTCATTAAGCTGCCCGAGCGCTGTCTAAGGAGGTCTTTGGCTTTCTGAGCTTGATCACATTAATCTTTATTACCACTCATTCTTTTATATCTCTAATACATTACGGATGGCAGCCATTACACATATTAGGAGGCTACCGGTGCCTTATCAACAGGTAGGTGAACCAAGCAAAGCCTGTTGACGAATAACGGTTTCCTGGTGAAGTCATTTATCTCGCCGAGAGGAATTGTCCCCAGAGATCGATTCTTTATGCAGGCTGGGGATATTCCGGCCTTACTGGGGGAGATATAATGGCCAATTTTTAGACTGCCGCACTGAGCTGGTTTATTTCCCAGGACACAGATCTCAGACTCAACGATTGCACATTTTCCATTAGTGCGACACAGAAGCCAGACAACGGCAACGTCAACCAAAATCTGATACGGGTCCTCGTTTTACTGCACCTTATGATAACATGCTGACACGCTAACTCTTAAGCATCACTGTTTCAGTACATCAGTGCAGATTTAGTAGTGAAATAATTAAATCTCTGATAACACTGGTCCCTACAATTGATCAAAGGCTGCTTAATTTTGTGCATTAATTAGTGCTGAGGTAATGAAATGGCCCATCAGTCTCCTCATAAACTAGTAAACAGTGGTGCAAAAGAAACCATCCTTCAGGCACAGGCGTGATTATGTAAAAGCACTGTTCATCATTGGGCCCCATGTTTCTTCCCTCAGTTGCTTAATGTTTACCACCAGTAAGATGCTTTATTTATTGGTTTTGTCATAAAGTTCTGTTTCACATGAATCTGGTCGCTCATGCATGCAGTACGAGTGTTGAAATTAGCATCTCATTACTTGCAATAATTAGGCCAATGACGGCCAGATGTTGTTGATGTTGGACGTGTGTAGGCAGATAGCTGCGTCTAGCTTTTCATTAGGATCAATTAATACTGGATAAGAAAGCGTTACTGCCGGCTGTAGTGATATAGAAGACAAACAAACAAGTTCACTGGCTTTGTTGACTCACTGCAGTGTTGTGTATTCAGGGTTAAATGGGTTCAGTGTTGATGAAGTCTTATATCAGGGATCCGTGATCGGATTTTGTATGTCAGAGAGTGAAAAACTAGATCTTTTCAACCCTCCAACACACGTAAGTGTCATGATGATGTTCAAGGCTGCCGGGTAATGTGATATGGATTATTCAATAAGACTTTTAATCACAGCGAATGACTGTCCTGCCATTCCATAGCAGTGTGTTGAAGCAGTAGTTACATGTGCCACAACGTAGAAACGTCAACCGAAGAGACATTTCTCCGTTTAAGAAGCGAGCAGTCAGCAACTTAAAGAAAAATCCAAAATAGTTTTCACCGGTTTCGCCTGTTTTAGTGTGACTCCGAGTGTAGGTGGGCAGTATTAAAACTCAGGTTTTCTTAAAGACCACAATGAATAGATCACGAATGTGCAAAGACTCAATTTGTTGAGTAGCTCAGTTTGTAATTTAATCTCTGATGGATTTTCACAATCTTCATTTTTAAGCCGAAATGTTTTGCAATGGAATTTGTTACGAGAGTGAAATGTTAAGATCGGGCTGTGCAGGGTTTAGTGATTGCACACTACGACGATATATACTAGAAATAAAATACATATCTTTCTAATCTATAGTATTACTGTATCAGGCCATTGCAGTACACTGGCTCCTCAGACATTTAAAGGATAACAACAGACCCGTTGTTGAAGGTCTGGTTCAGGCCAATGCTGGTGAGTCACTAAAATAAGAAAAGCTGGTCCACCTTAACCTTTAAGGTACACGGTCAGCCCTCCTCAAGTCAGCCTGAGCCCAACTGGTCACCAACTGAGGCCAACATGAGGAAGTACTTTGATTCTTCCATAAACAGTTAGTGTCTCTATCATAGTTATACAACGTGACCCAGTGAGAGTCGAGCCAGATTGAAGCGAATGGTTGTGATCGTTTGTGATTGTGTAACTGCTTTGTTCCTCAAAAGAGAGAAGCAACCTGGAGTCAGTCAGACTGCATTCAAACTTTATAAATTGTCACGTCGTTGCCATTAAGCCAACCATCATCTGACGCTAAACGTGACAGATGAGGATGAAATGAAGTGTGTCAGATGCAGTTACAGTGATCTCATTCAAAATGCATTTCCCTGATAGGACTTATTTCAGTAATATATCACATCTTACTCCTTAACTTTTCATTTGTTTGTGTTACATCTAATATCGTGTGCCATTGACAGTGGCAGCCAAACTGTGTAAAATGAATGACTTGGCTGGCATGCGTCTTAAATTTGATCAGCAACAATATCAGAGCGCTTCTTTCCTCAAATGCAGCGCTCTCACCTGTCTGAGGCCATCGCTGCACAACACTGACCACGGTGCATCTGTTATTAAGACAATCTGTCGAAGAAGGT
The DNA here is from genome assembly GCA_032191485.1 of Leptoclinus maculatus. Taxonomy (NCBI): domain Eukaryota; kingdom Metazoa; phylum Chordata; class Actinopteri; order Perciformes; family Stichaeidae; genus Leptoclinus; species Leptoclinus maculatus. The sequence goes on from JAVDOI010000353.1 coordinate 24,831, forward strand.
CGTCGTCCTTCTCATCATATTCAAATCAACGTTATTATGGATGCTAAAAATGAACAATAACTATAGCTTTCAGTCAGTGCTGATAGCTTCACAAACAAACCTTTGATTACAAGGCGCATACGTTTTAAAATGCATCCAAATAGAGATCATTATATCTGCACAGAATAACGCAATTCAAGTCCCTAATCTTCCAATTATGTAATATAAATGCAAATTCTAATGGTTAAAGTGACATTGCTCTGTCAGTGTTATGCTATTATCGCTGTCAGCTGCAGTGGATGCTTCTAATATCCAGTGTCCTCTGCAGGGTTATTGGTGGCATTGCTCTCGGTGTACTTAAGTGTGGCTGAAAGGCGCTTCCCAAGCCATTCAAAAAGGAGTGAGATTTAAAGGTCACTTTGCACACATCACCTTATTCTGCTCAATGCTTTGCATTGCAATGGAAATCCTTCCTTTGCTCCCTGAAGAAACAAACTTTTTCCTCTGTTGAGGAAACATGAATACTGCATGACATCAAATCCAAGCTTCTTTTTAAGAAAATGGAACGGGTACGGTCAGCTGTGGGGCCTCCCGCGGACAATAACAGAATGATAAATACCCTCATCTGGAGAAAATGTCAATTATCAGAAGACTCGGCAGCAGTGCTGGTGGTCCTCCTGGCACGATAAAGATCTAACATTAATAAGGTATGCTTATCTCAGGGAAGACAGCCCCGATTGATTTCTGAGAGAAGCCTGGAAGAAAGGGAACAATACATTATTTAAACAGAAATATATTCCACAAAAGAAAAATGTAATGAAGTACACCAAAGAAGAAATAGACGTACGACTGCATTATATTAGAGTTCAGTGCCTGCCGGGCATCTAATGTTTCTCATCCATCAGCTTCTGCTCCTGTGCTTCCCCTAGCTCTAAACATAACCCAAGGAACATTAATAGATACTTAGAAACATTAAATGAGACCCTGGGTCACTGCCTCGGTGTGTTGGCAACAACAACACTTTGAACAGATTTTTAAGTTTGAGGACTTCTAATTAGTCTCCAGAGCTGCTTCTGTGTTCTTACTCTCATCTTAGAATATTGGTTTGCTGAACAATAAGGATAACCAACGTGTGCATGGGAAACTAATGAGCCATTTTAAGGAATGGGAAAGGGAAATTGGCTCAAGCTGGCATTAAGTTTTGACACGAGTAGGAAAAGGAGATCAAATCTAGAGACACTCAACACATTTATTTCTGAATGTTGAATTGTTTGTGTATTTCAGTTTCTCAAATACTGCTCCTTCAGTTCCTCTCCAAGCTGTGGCTGGAAACAGTGGATGTCATCCAACTATATTGCCATTTCAAGACCAATTGTAAGCTTCTCATAAAGAGAAGCCTGAGGAAGTGAGCTGCAAGGCTGCGATCGTAATGATCAAAGTGAAATGTTTGTCGACTGAAATCAATAGCATCGGGGTTCCTGGAAATTGCTATTAAAGATCCCCATCGATTGGGCAGCAGTGGTTCAGTGACCGAGCGACTGGTCCTTCAGACCTACAACGATGGGGAATGTTTCCTGGACGAGTCACTTTCTGAGGGATTATCTTGATTTAAAGTATAATCAAGCCAGAAGTGTTTGTGGTGAGCGGGGAGGCCCTGGGTGAACTGTACTCTACCTGCATCGGAGCAGTAAAAGGGTGTGTTGTGGTGAGTCGGGGAGGCCCTGGGTGAACTGTACTCTACCTGCATCGGAGCAGTAAAAGGATGTGTTGTAGTGAGTCGAGGAGGCCCTGGGTGAACTGTACTCTACCTGCATCACAGCAGTAAAAGGATGTGTTGTAGTGAGTCGGGGAGGCCCTGGGTGAACTGTACTCTACCTGCATCACAGCAGTAAAAGGATGTGTTGTAGTGAGTCGGGGAGGCCCTGGGTGAACTGTACTCTACCTGCATCACAGCAGTAAAAGGGTGTGTTGTAGTGAGTCGGGGAGGCCCTGGGTGAACTGTACTCTACCTGCATCGGAGCAGTAAAAGGGTGTGTTGTGGTGAGTCGGGGAGGCCCTGGGTGAACTGTACTCTACCTGCATCACAGCAGTAAAAGGGTGTGTTGTAGTGAGTCGGGGAGGCCCTGGGTGAACTGTACTCTACCTGCATCGGAGCAGTAAAAGGATGTGTTGTAGTGAGTCGGGGAGGCCCTGGGTGAACTGTACTCTACCTGCATCACAGCAGTAAAAGGATGTGTTGTGGTGAGTCGGGGAGGCCCTGGGTGAACTGTACTCTACCTGCATCACAGCAGTAAAAGGATGTGTTGTGGTGAGTCGAGGAGGCCCTGGGTGAACTGTACTCTACCTGCATCGGAGCAGTAAAAGGATGTGTTGTGGTGAGTCGGGGAGGCCCTGGGTGAACTGTACTCTACCTGCATCGGAGCAGTAAAAGGATGTGTTGTGGTGAGTCGAGGAGGCCCTGGGTGAACTGTACTCTACCTGCATCACAGCAGTAAAAGGATGTGTTGTAGTGAGTCGGGGAGGCCCTGGGTGAACTGTACTCTACCTGCATCACAGCAGTAAAAGGGTGTGTTGTGGTGAGTCGGGGAGGCCCTGGGTGAACTGTACTCTACCTGCATCGGAGCAGTAAAAGGATGTGTTGTAGTGAGTCGGGGAGGCCCTGGGTGAACTGTACTCTACCTGCATCGGAGCAGTAAAAGGATGTGTTGTAGTGAGTCGGGGAGGCCCTGGGTGAACTGTACTCTACCTGCATCGGAGCAGTAAAAGGATGTGTTGTGGTGAGTCGAGGAGGCCCTGGGTGAACTGTACTCTACCTGCATCGGAGCAGTAAAAGGATGTGTTGTGGTGAGTCGGGGAGGCCCTGGGTGAACTGTACTCTACCTGCATCGGAGCAGTAAAAGGATGTGTTGTGGTGAGTCGAGGAGGCCCTGGGTGAACTGTACTCTACCTGCATCGGAGCAGTAAAAGGATGTGTTGTAGTGAGTCGGGGAGGCCCTGGGTGAACTGTACTCTACCTGCATCGGAGCAGTAAAAGGGTGTGTTGTGGTGAGTCGGGGAGGCCCTGGGTGAACTGTACTCTACCTGCATCACAGCAGTAAAAGGGTGTGTTGTGGTGAGTCGGGGAGGCCCTGGGTGAACTGTACTCTACCTGCATCACAGCAGTAAAAGGGTGTGTTGTGGTGAGTCGAGGAGGCCCTGGGTGAACTGTACTCTACCTGCATCGGAGCAGTAAAAGGATGTGTTGTGGTGAGTCGAGGAGGCCCTGGGTGAACTGTACTCTACCTGCATCGGAGCAGTAAAAGGATGTGTTGTAGTGAGTCGGGGAGGCCCTGGGTGAACTGTACTCTACCTGCATCGGAGCAGTAAAAGGATGTGTTGTAGTGAGTCGAGGAGGCCCTGGGTGAACTGTACTCTACCTGCATCGGAGCAGTAAAAGGATGTGTTGTAGTGAGTCGGGGAGGCCCTGGGTGAACTGTACTCTACCTGCATCGGAGCAGTAAAAGGGTGTGTTGTGGTGAGTCGGGGAGGCCCTGGGTGAACTGTACTCTACCTGCATCACAGCAGTAAAAGGGTGTGTTGTGGTGAGTCGGGGAGGCCCTGGGTGAACTGTACTCTACCTGCATCACAGCAGTAAAAGGGTGTGTTGTGGTGAGTCGAGGAGGCCCTGGGTGAACTGTACTCTACCTGCATCGGAGCAGTAAAAGGGTGTGTTGTGGTGAGTCGAGGAGGCCCTGGGTGAACTGTACTCTACCTGCATCACAGCAGTAAAAGGATGTGTTGTGGTGAGTCGAGGAGGCCCTGGGTGAACTGTACTCTACCTGCATCGGAGCAGTAAAAGGGTGTGTTGTGGTGAGTCGGGGAGGCCCTGGGTGAACTGTACTCTACCTGCATCGGAGCAGTAAAAGGATGTGTTGTAGTGAGTCGAGGAGGCCCTGGGTGAACTGTACTCTACCTGCATCGGAGCAGTAAAAGGATGTGTTGTAGTGAGTCGAGGAGGCCCTGGGTGAACTGTACTCTACCTGCATCGGAGCAGTAAAAGGATGTGTTGTAGTGAGTCGAGGAGGCCCTGGGTGAACTGTACTCTACCTGCATCGGAGCAGTAAAAGGATGTGTTGTAGTGAGTCGGGGAGGCCCTGGGTGAACTGTACTCTACCTGCATCGGAGCAGTAAAAGGGTGTGTTGTGGTGAGTCGAGGAGGCCCTGGGTGAACTGTACTCTACCTGCATCGGAGCAGTAAAAGGGTGTGTTGTGGTGAGTCGGGGAGGCCCTGGGTGAACTGTACTCTACCTGCATCGGAGCAGTAAAAGGATGTGTTGTAGTGAGTCGGGGAGGCCCTGGGTGAACTGTACTCTACCTGCATCGGAGCAGTAAAAGGGTGTGTTGTGGTGAGTCGGGGAGGCCCTGGGTGAACTGTACTCTACCTGCATCGGAGCAGTAAAAGGGTGTGTTGTGGTGAGTCGGGGAGGCCCTGGGTGAACTGTACTCTACCTGCATCGGAGCAGTAAAAGTTCACAACTATTTGAACTGTTAAGTCCAGGAAAACAACATAAGAAAGCACTTCCTTTACTTGTAACAAGGTAAAGAACCACAGCAGGATTGAATTACATTATCAAATCACAATTAAGGTCCAATTAATTATTTTACTTTTCACAGCAGAAAACGCCCCACCAAAAAATATGGAAATGTGGCTCGAATTAGGGTTCAAACTAACAATTATTTTTGGCGATTAATCTGCTCATTATGTTCTAGATTCATAAATTTAAATATGATAGAACTTTAATTGTCCCAAGGGAAATTCTTCTGCAGCAGTTCCAGTACAAGGTAGGAACAACAAAACACAGACTAGTTCATAAATGTTTTGTATATAAAACCTCAGAAAATATTGAAAAGTGTCCGTCACTATCTCCCAGAGGTGAAAGATGACGTCACCAAACGCTTTGAATACATATCATATAGTATAAGGTAAAGAAAAGCATCAGATTCGAGAGGCTGAAAGCTAATTTTTTGGCGTTTCTCGTCGGAAAAATGACAATGGAAACAATGAACCATAAATATTGTTCTAGATTAATTTTCTGTAAATATAATTATTGTTTCAGCTCTACTTCTAATGACCCGTTACTGAGGTCTGTGATTATTCTTCTTTCAGCACTATGTTCCATGACGGTTGTCAGTGTGGTTCTGCATACATCAGGAGGAAGAGCACATGGCCAACAGTACGGGACGATGGGGTCGGATTCCCAGTGGGACCACTCACCAACGGAAGAGATGCATTTATTCTTGGTACTTTTAGCTCTCTAGGAACAATGCTCTCTAAATATGTTAAATAAGAGGCTCAGTGTCTTTCTTGTGGAAAGTTTAGTACAATGCACAACAGAATAAACAGACAACTCGATACAATACAAGCAAAGCATCGTAGATTCAAATCAATCTTTTACATGCGACGTCACCGCTTCAACCGTTAAAACCCAGAATCTTGTGACGCCTCGTCTAAACTTTCCTCAAGCAACACCATATCAATCCTCCTACTATTTCTACAACTTGCTGATCTGTGCCTTAATCGGCTCCACTGTGGCGCACAGACTTCTTCGACTACATCTGTATGTCATCATTTAATATCCATTATATTTCCTAATAGAAAGGCATTGGCAGCTTCTTTCCTGACTCGCGTTGCTTCCGCTGGGCAGAAAATTGGTGAAGTTGGAGGAACTGTTCTCATCAGTGCGGAAACTTTTTCTCAACAGGGTATTGTATCTCAGTAAATCCCAGAAGTTAATGACCGCTGTGCCACAGAGGGTTGCTCTGTTTTTCACCAGATGCTAGATTTTTGGAATTCCCCAGATTCTAATGTGCACCAGAACAGCAGTTTTCCAGCTCGAGTACCAGGCAGCATGTAGCATCTCATTAGCTCCGGTCACTGATCGAGTGTGACAGACATGAAATCTGACACATGCTACAGACCTCCGCCGTACATCTCATCTTGTTTCCCATAATGTTTGAAAAAGGGCTTTCTGCATTTGTAATTGTTTTTCTTCCATGGCGTTTGCCTCCGATATGTCCCGTCTTTTATTGTTATTCTTTTCAGCTTGCATGCTTTGGCATCTGTCCAAAACTTTTGTCTTTGAAAGAGATGTTTTGAGATCTTGCACAGATGAGAAAGTTTCAAGTCAAGCAATTATGCCACAAATGTAAGTGAAGACATGAGCCACACTGGAACCATGAGAGTATCTGTATTCTGACTTTATCCCTGGTCCCATGTGCTGCGTGCTTTTGTGGAAATGCTTCATGTATGTCAAGGGCCTCTTATATTGTATTTACATGCATTATATAGATTACACAATCCATATATAGCATTGTCAAAACTCACTAAACATGTTTTTAAAAAGGTGACATGTCACTTTTACTGATAAAAACACTTTAAACCAGTTCAGCTACTGCAGAACATATTGCAGAACTACAATGACACTCACATGCACACACACACACACACACACACACACACACACACACACACACACACAGAAGCCAGAATCACACATGCGCATGCGCACAAAACGCGAAAGCAGACTATGATACTGCAGCCAACTGGCCCTGAGCGCCACTGCGAACGGACCACAGAGCTCTACTTTCTCTGCTCCTTTGCCCCCTCAGCACTGACAGCTGCTTCCTAACGAAGCCCACTCTCTTGCAAGCAGACCCTGTGATAATGAGGCTCTGCCCAGAACTACAGGCAACCAGGGAGCAATGTCAACAGCTCGGAGCTGACCTTCTGAACGGGCTTGCTTCCCCTCGTTCAACGAGAGAGCAAAAGCTGCACCTCATTGTTTGGGTGGAGAGCGGATCCTTGCCTCTGGGAATTGCCCATGTCCAATACTAAAACTGAGCTGCAACCGTGTCGAGGCTTCATGTGCATACATATGTGAGAGTGCACATGTCGACAAGCGCACACACACACACACGCACACACAATGTAGAAGATAATTATTAGTGATGTGTCCATGTCACAGAAAAGAGGATTTTAACGGGAAAATCTCTGTTTTACTACAAATTTAAACATACCAGAGAATCAGCAGACCTCACCTGCATAATATTTTGTATCAACAATGAATAAATCAAACCAGTACTGGCAGAAAGGAACCAACCAGAGGCAAAAATCTCCATGAAGTAAAACCTTTTACATTGTTTATACATACATAGTGAAAAGACACAATGTGAAATTCATCCTTCATGCATTAATCGTGCATCTCCTGCAGGCCACTGCAGAAGATTCCCGTTAATGTTTCTCAGAATTACCATCGTTATATATTTTTTAAAATACTACTTGTTGGACCATTTCTTGTAATGCCCAATAGCTGGAAAAAGAAACTTGAATTATTGGGTTTCTCTTGGGATGGTGCAGCTGCAGTAACACAAGCATGTAATAAAAATTGGGACATCAGTGGCTTCATTGACAAAACATTAACAGGAAAACAGAAAACACACAGCATGTGACATATTGTAAGTATGTCTTTCCAATGCATCCCTTGTTGGTGGAGACCCTTTAAAAGACCAGTCATTGTTTGCTTCGGTAGTAACACAAACCCAACATTAATCACACTGGATAAGCTCTGCAATCGACAACAGACACCCTCGGTAATGAATAAGTCGACTAATCTGTGCCAGCTTACAAACTAGAATAAGAGCAGCCGAGGGATAACTGCACAGAAAACAGAGTAAATAAGGATTTTCAACTCAGACACACTGTCTGGTGAAATGAAAGTCTCGCCAAACTCGGTGCTACTTTTACAGAATTAATTGACTCAGTCAGTGAAAAAAAGGAAAATAATTCAAGGAAAAGTTAGGATTCAACAACAAAACCATGTCCTGCTAAAGTTTGGTGACAGTTTATTGTTAAAAACACCGAAAGTTTAGTCAATTAAGCCAACAAGGACAAAGTATAGTGAAAACATGTTGCTGGTCAGTGCAAAGAAAAATAAATCAGATGATGTTGCCACTATTCTGGGCTTTACACTCAAAGGGTAAAAGACTGTTCAATACACAAACACAATGTCAGTGAAACGTTCTGGCACACACATTAAATAACTACACAAGCACACAAATCTATATTAAAAAAAGAGGCTTAAAGGCTGTTGAAGACACTGCTGCATGAACAAGGACACAGAGACCAGAAGCAGAAGCAACAACATGGAATACACAATGAAATCAAGCATCAAGCAAAGTCCTTTAAATACCCAACGCACTGATGTCTTATCAAATGCAATATTCAGCACCACTGACAACGACAATCATGACAACATGTGGGGAAGTAGACACACGCAGGTGTGTTTGATGTGGGAATGAATATCAAACACGACATCGCCAGAAGTAGCATTGGGGGAAAAGAAAAGAAAAGAAAAAAGATTTACTTACAATTAAAACAGCTGCAAGCGTCGACTTGTAGTTCCAGTCAGGTCACTTCCAGGTAGAAGGTATCTGGGTGCCAGCTGCACAGGGCCTTCAGTGTAGCGGCTCATCGAAGTTCAGCGTAAACGTTTCATCACTTGATCCGTTACGACGGCGTCCACTGACGTCATTCCATCAAGTCCTTCTGTATCATGCCCACTGACGTCATTCCATCAAGTCCTTCTGTATCGTGCCCACTGACGTCATTCCATCAAGTCCTTCTATATCGAGCCCACTGACGTCATTCCATCAAGTCCTTCTATATCGAGCCCACTGACGTCATTCCATCAAGTCCTTCTGTATCATGCCCACTGACGTCATTCCATCAAGTCCTTCTGTATCGTGCCCACTGACGTCATTCCATCAAGTCCTTCTGTATCGTGCCCACTGACGTCATTCCATCAAGTCCTTCTATATCGCGTCCACTGACGTCATTCCATCGAGTCCTTCTATATCGAGCCCACTGACGTCATTCCATCAAGTCCTTCTGTATCGTGCCCACTGACGTCATTCCATCGAGTCCTTCTATATCGCGCCCACTGACGTCATTCCATCGAGTCCTTCTATATCGCGCCCACTGACGTCATTCCATCGAGTCCTTCTGTATCGTGCCCACTGACGTCATTCCATCGAGTCCTTCTGTATCGTGCCCACATCGCTGGCACCGATAACGTTATGCGTCTATAAACGGTACCGGATCCTTTCTTCGGGTGGTGCAGCACCTGACCTCACTGTTGCTGGTGGAGACTTTGAGTCAGACTTCTGGAAATGTACAACTAACTATGTTCTAATGCCGTTTTTTAAGTTGTTAGCCGTTATGCGCGCGCGGTTTCGAAACATCAACTTCCTGTCGCGTCAGTGAACCGAGTGGACTCAACTGTTCATCTTCAGTTCCGCTTCGGGCTTCTGCAACCCCGACCTCCAGATTAATTACATCTACAGATTTGTTTCATTTATCTAAAACGTGTTTTAATTACGAATATTGTTTTACATGATGCTTACTGCTATATGCCCAGTTTGTATTGTATCTATGTTCTTATACACACTGCTTCCTTTTGGACGCTTGGAATTATTTATTGTTTGCTTAATGTTACTTATAATAGAAATTAATAGGTTTTGAAACCCTCCAAAACCACGGAGGACACTCATAGAGCTACACATTAAGTAATAAGTCTTCCTCACAAAATGTACTACATTCATTATGAATAATAATTTAGGAATGATATATGTATTATGTACACTGCATGACAAATAATGTTTTATTTGATAAAGTTGTCAGTCAGGCTGCTGCCAACAGGCTGAAGGGTTCATCACACAGAAACCTCCCATGTCTGCAAGAACTAACAATGTTGTAATAAAAGCAGTAGCCTACACTTTTTATATTATATTCTTATTCCTTCTGGAAAACACTCAGCATATATTCCACTTTCACATGGTGATGGGGTACTGCTAGATGTCTTCTTGCTCTTGCTCTTGAATTTAATAATAGTTGTTATAATTTGCCGCTTAATTTTATTTGAGAAAACGTAAAAACAACATTCTAAAATGGGCTTCATGAAAACAAGGTCACATTTTCCACCTACTTATGGACTTTTATGAGTATAAATGTGACGTATCAGAGAGACCAAAAGATTCCAATTTCCATGGAATAATTCATTATCTCAATCTGCAGGATAACCACCAATTCAGCCATCCCGTCTGATCCTGGCCGAGTTCACTTAGAGGGCTCCCACTTTCCATTAACAATGACCGTAGGTCCTGCTGGCCCCCCCCCCCCCCCCCTCTTTGGAACAACATGAAGTCATGTGGTGCAGATGGCAACATGTAAGAAGATTATGGTGGAAACTGCAGCCTGGTTGTAATTCAAACAGTTTAGAAACCACTTGAATTAGTGATTAATCCTTCTGGACTGGTGTGTGAGCAGATGTGACAAGTTGAATTATTCCCCCTTACCAGGAAGCTTTACAGGAATCTTGGAACATATGGTGCCTTACGCCTCATATCAGACTGTAAATGTTACTGGAGGACAGACATTCCCTGTGGTCTCTGAATTTAGGAGCAAGAGGTTCTGTGACTCATTTTGTGAGTCAAGGGTCTTCTCATTCATCTCCAATCATCAAAAAAGTTATCAGCCAACTACAGTATGACTAATGTCTAATTCGATTGCTAAAAGTGGAGACCTGTGTCGGACTCTCAAGAGCCACAGAGATAGTGGGCTAACTCAACCACATTATCTGCTTTTCTGACTGCAGCTGTGCATCATCTTGGAATGTTGGGACTCCATCATTTCTTTATTGTCCCTCAAATCAGTTTAAAGTAAATCTTAATATGGCACATAATTAAATCTGTGCCACATGGAAGTGCCCTCAAGCTACGTGTACCTGAGAGAGTACAGCATGTACCAGAGATCTGGGTCATTGTGAATATGATGGCACGGTGAATGACATAATAGACGAGGAAGAAACCAGTCAGCAGGCACTAAACCCAGTTTCAGAAACGGCCGTGGCTAAGAAGGTGGAGATGCTTTGTTCTGCTGGTCAGTAATACTTGCAAATGTGCTGCCACAGAGCTTGATCCCAGACTGTGTCAGGTTAGACAATTATTACATAACCACAGGGTTCACACTTTTCTGTTGCTTGCAGGCCTTGAGGGCCTTCTCATAATTTGCTCCCCTGTGTCAGTAAAGATAAAATCATACAGTATCTCACTGCGTGCTCGTTGTGTTATTCCTGTTAGTGTCTACCAGTTAACATTACAGAGGAGAACCGGCTCCTCAACACAGGAATTCCTCACAAAAGTCATGATGTAAATCATGCTGCACATCAACCGTAGCAAATGTGCTGACAGGTTACATTGTATATCTTGACAGAATGAGGGAAGGCTGCTCATTTCAGAGACATCATAGTGTGAAGGACGGGATTGTGAAACTATGCATATCTCGCTCAAACAACTCTCTCTCTCTTCTTCTTCTTCTTCTTCTTCTTCTTCTTCTTCTTGGTTCGATGTTGAGCTGCTCCACTGAGGCTTATTTACATTCAATTCTGTGCCTTCTGTTTATCTTTTCTTGATTTACTTCATCAAAGCAGCATGCTGTCATAATTAGTTAATACAGCTTTTGTACCGTTCATCATTTTACTAGAAAAAAACGGATTAAAGTTTCAGTTTGCACATACTCATAATAATAATAAATAATAAAATAAAATACAATGAAATAAGATATTCTAAGCCAATGAATATAATATTATTCCTATATAATGTATAAGACTTAGTGTAACAATCCATCATGTCTAAAAAGTCTGTGTTTATGCACTTGTAGCTGTGCTACAGTTGATAGAATAGAATAAAACATTAAAATACAGACTTTCCTTCAACAGTTAAACAAATAGAGTCAAAATCCAAAGAAATTTCAATCACAGTCATAATTGTCTGCAAGTTGTCCCGGGGATGCAGTGTTTGGACAAACAGTGGGCTACAGTGGTGATACGATGTGGTAATGGAACATGAATATCGACTGTGCAATGTGTAACATGTTTGATTACAGTTATAAGCAAACAGGCACAGACAGTGTTTGTATTACACACATAAATGAACACTCAGTAATGGGCAGACCATCAAATAAGCAAAGATATTCAGTAAAGGCATAATTGTCTCCTTGTCACAGTCCAGGCCCATTTTAATTTCCTGTCAATCACCCACATTATTAATAAAATCTAAATTGCTTTTTCTACTTGTAGCCTCAAACCTTTGTGAACACACAAGGGTTTATCTCCAAAGTGCTGTAGCTGCACTAAAAGTCAAAATAACAGTTTTAATATTTTTAAAAGCTGGATATCCTGCTTAATTTTCATTGAAGCAGAATTCTTATTAAAGTCAAAGCCTCCTGGTGGACACAATCCATTTCTAATCACGGGGCATCCTGCAGACAGTCCACAGATCATGAAACATATCATGTAGAATATTATTGTATCGTGCTTAAAATGAAAACCTCCATTTTGAATGTGGGAGCGACTGTGTTGTATTTTATTACTAAATCATGTCGACAAAGAATTTGGACTTTTGTGAACAGTCTGTATTTGTGGTGGAGCGGGATGAAGTCCGGTAAAGCTGAGCTGCAGGAGGTAAAATCTTCTCCACAGTCTCAGGCAAGCTGGATACATGTCGCCATCCTGAATGAATAATTTAATCCTCAAAGTGGACTTCAAAGCTGCTCACCAGGTGGCGAGTCTCCCAACAGCTGCCTCGCAGCCCAGCAGACAGTCAAAGATCGAGCTAAATGATTTTCCCCAAATGTTCGACAAAACTGTGTCCGGATGATAACATTGTGTTGCGGTGCAATCAGACCTGCCAACAGTGAAACAGTGGTTATGAAAGGGAACGCTTAGATTGAAGGGGAAGCGACCCACCTGGAAGATCATTGCACCACTATTTGTCAAAAAGCTGCTTCATGGCTTCTCGAGATCAGCAGCATATTGTGTTGATCCGACCGGATCTGGTTCGGATGCCATCACTGAGGATAACTTGATACAACTCCAGCAGATGTTGGGCATCTGCACACTGTTTTGAGTTCCAAAATAAAGGAAAGCGGCGTTGAGTTGGTCAATTTCAAACGTAAGCTGCTGAGAATTCTTTCGATGGAAGTCTCCTGGCCTTGTGATCGCTCACTGTCGGCATTGCAGGAGGGACAGGTAGACCAAAAACTGCTGAATGTCGATGATCTCCCTGACACGGCCAAAACCCCAAATCCTCAGGGGAGAATCATTTGTATTGAGCGGGTGCATTTGAAAAATAGGACTTTCTTTGTTTTGACAGATTGTAGCTCGCACTCAAACTTTAGGGAGGCAGTACACAGAACACAGCTAAATATAAACCTCATTATACTCCATGCCATCGTACTTTCCCTGACACTTGAGGCATAAAGAAATGGCAGAGGTGCAGAGACGGAGGTTGCAACGGAACAAAAATGTGTCATGAAAGAATGTGATGGTATCGACAGCACGCTGTAAATCAAACCATACGCTGCATTCCCACAAGATGACAGTCTGAGGCTGACAGCTTCTTCTCCTCTTGCAGAAAACAATGCAGTGTATTTACAGACATTTAAAATGGAGTTATGGAAATGTATTGTTTTCAGAGAGCAATATTAGAGTTTTTAAAGACAGTGTTAGAATTGTAATGTAATAGATATCAAAAATATATTTATATGTTTAACGAAGCAAAATTTTGCTTTTGGAGGAAAAAAGACGAGTCCTCTGATGCAGCACTTTAGACGCTTATTTAGGACGGAGTGCACTTGACATTGGATATTTAGGAAGCTTCAGAAATGGGATTTGGCCACGAGGCTTGAGGAAAAAATGATGAATTATATTAAACCCGAGTAAGGGTGATGTGTGGAAACAAATTCATGATGCATTGAGCCATCTTTCATTTCCATTGACTTATTAAACAGAGTTACTGTGGGAGGCAAATGATGGAGCTCCCCTGGAACTCACTACATCTTCCCACTTAACAGGGAGGCAAGGGCGCGCCAAACCCTGCAGGCTGACAATGCTCACCAAACAAATCATGGCAACACATCCACAGGCAGTCCAGAGTAAATTGTTGTATTAACCCCCAGGCAAGGGTCCCCCCTCAACAATTCAATAAGGAGAGACGCATTCCTACACATCCTAACGGAGAGCTAAGGATTTGACAACCCACAGAGCACCAAACTGGGAAGGCTGTCGATGTTATGGGTCAGTGTGTTAATTGTTTTCTGTTTCAGGGTTTTTATCCTTTATGGCTCGTTCTGCTGCAGTCATCATGCTGCAAGAGAAGAGAAGTCAAGTAAATGACTGTCACCGCTTATTACAAGACACAAATAGAAGAGTTCTTCTTCTTGGAATAATAATGAACCTGGAATTATGGTTTCCATCTGTAAAAGATGTAAGTTTGAGATCTTTAAACACAGTTTCCACAAAACTAACCCAACGTATATGTCAGAGCTAACTTAAACTGTTATCATTATATCATAATATCTGTTCAAAGTTACAATAAAATGATGTCTCTACTGTCAACCTTCGTTATTTCAAATAGTATTTTGAAGGCAGCTTGTGAGATGAAACATAATCTTCAGCTGCTCTGTGAGGTTGGACTGATGACTCATACTTTAGGGAGACATCTGATGGGTCAGGGGTGGAGGACACTGTCAGGAAGCGGACGCCATTATTTTGGCTTACTATAATCGCCAGATCAGATTAACTCTGGCTCAAATTAATCTAAAGTATTATGTGATCTGCAAGTCACGTCTCCCTGCCAGCAGCATGTTTAAGCTGTCTGATGCGTGTACACGTTGTCTTCCTGTCTATTCACACACTCTGTGACACGTCTTCTGTTGCAGGCATTGCTAATTAGGTGAAATGCATTTGTCCGTGTTGGCTGGGCGGAGAGCTGACTACAAATGAAGCTGACTGCAACCATTTAAATTAAATTCAGCCTGATGTCACTGCCACATTCCTTTTCTATTTCTGACAACAAAAGCAACACTTTGTTGATATTTGCATTCGATGTCAAACCTCCGGACGGCAATATAACCATCCATTATATGAAAACCCCAGATTTTAAAACTGGAGATAAATCATCCAATTAGCAATGTATGGTAATGTTGACATTTTACTCTTGCATTAGGTAATGTTATTCTGCGAGGCGGTAGCTTTCTAAACTCTTTCACGGCTCCGTGTCTACATAATACCTCAATTATCCAAAGATAAAAACTGAGAGTCACCACAGAACGTCAACACTACGTGTGCTATAATTGATATTTGTGTCTTGCATCATTTACATAACAGGATGCAATTAAATATTTAGAAATCAGAAAAGCACATCATAATGGGCTTAAGGTCAGTGTTATCAGCATTTTGTAAACATCGAGTGTAACAGGAAATAAACAAAGTGAAGAAAATATTTGTTTTGATTGGTGCAAATAAACAGATGCTGTAAATGGAAGGTGAAGCTTGCTCATGAGCAGGGGGTCGACACTTCATTGGCCTACAAACAGGCAGCCTGGATGGCTTCTCACTGTGTGTGCATCAGTTAAAAGCACGCTCTCATTGGGTTGATATTTTTAGACTGCAGTAAAATCGCTCTTAGAATTCATCGCCCCATCTTCCAGATGACTAACAGAGTCTTTCATTTTTAAATTGCAAACATGCTGTGTTTGTCAGTTTACATAATAACGAAATCACTCTAGCTGATAATCTACCATTATGATAATGTCTGAACCAACCCCAACAACCTGTGTGTGCACATTGTCAAACTTTATACACTGGTATGCACTAAGTAGTTGGAAATATTTTGACAAAATGAGGTTAATCACTTTGCCTTTTGTAAAACTATTGTACAGTGGCAGCATATTTTACAGCTTGCTTATTAAAATATGATTGTTATGCTGTTGTGTCACTTTAACTCTGGATAACAACATTGTTTTTATAATAATTCCATCAAGACACATTTCATAAAACTGAAGGTTATAAGTACCAACAGTTTGATCTCGTTAATCCAAACACCATAATGTTGCTGTTTTTAATTCTATCTGCCTTTTCTGATCAAATATGGAGAAAGTGCACGTTTGCCTTGTCAAGCCGAACTTCAGAACTCCATCCCGGCTGCTCAATTCTCATGAAGGCAGAGAATTTTTCCAGGTGCTGATTTTTTTCTTCCTCTATCTGTTTTTTCCTCCCTTTGCTGTTGAGAACCTCTTCCCCTCTTATAGACATGATCTGACAGGAAATCTTTGAGAGGCAGCGCTGTGCTAACTGCCCAGAGATTTCAACTGTCTGTTCTCGCTGGAGGAGAAGCTGAACGCTGGCCTCCTATTAGTCTAAACACATGGAGCCCCCCAATCCCCTGTCTCTCTTTCTCGCTCTCTCTCGCCCTCTTTCTCTCGCTCTATTCCTCCCTCTCTCTATCACTTCCTCTCCCTCTCTCTCTCACTACTCATCCCAGTCCTGGCGAGGGGGCTGACAGCTCTCAGCGTCCCAGCCTGTCAAAAAGGGCCTGTTATTCAGCACCCTCCCTCTGGGACAGTAGAAAACACACACACACACACACACACACACACACACACACTCACAGAACATGCTTTCACAAAGGCCTTGTACACAACACACACCCACGCACTCTGTCTCTCTCACACGCATACACAAATATTTTTTTCCTATGCCAACGAAATACTTGCACATACAAAAACTTTTGACTGCTCTTAGAGGATGTTCTGCTTGTTGTCAGCATTTCTCAAAATATGCTGACATTTTGCATGCGCTAATCAGGATCAAATGTATTATCCATTCAGACACTAATTTACTGAGCTTTCGCCTTTTCCACAGCAGCGCTGACACAAATTTGCCTCTTTATGGAGTCCTCTTGTCAATCCATGTGATTGGCTGAAATTTGCCGATCATTAGCTACAATTTAATAATGTCTGGTGAATCGGAAGAGCTGACAGGTGTCCAATCAGGAGTTTGAAATTATTCCTTAGAGATTTTGAATGCTAGCTTGCAAATGAACCTGCAGGTGCCTCCACAGCTGTATTCCCAAGTCCATCACAATACTGTGTGCATACTAAGGAGCAGAGAGCTCAGCGCTCAGCCCGCCGTCTCGTCCTGACAATTCAGGGGATTTTTCAGGTTTGAACAGCAGAGATATGAAATGGATAAATGACTACGACCATGAAATAAACCTTTAACTAAAGTGTACCCACAGTAATAAAATAGATTATTGCTAATGCATTACATTTAAACTTGATCAAAGCAGAGGCACTGTTGTTCAATGCTGATTTGTTTCCATTCTGTTTCGTGGTATAATCAGTTATGAAGATAAAAGAATATGTCAGAAAGAGTTCCGCTTCATCATTTTAACAAATGACATGATAGCAAACCAAAACCACACATGTATAGTATTTAATATAGTATTTAATATAGTATTTAATATAGTATTTAATAGTCCAATATTTAAAGATCACTTTTCACTCGAGCATGTCTATTAAAAACCCGTGTTTAACATCCTCTTTGTACAAAAATTATATTTAAGAGACCAACTAATTATAATTCATTTTTAATATTATTATCATTCTCTTAGAAGTGGGAAACAATTTAAAATATGTATAATCATCATAGGAAATCTTATCTGCATCTTATCTTATAGTAAAATAATTTACTGAAATATGTATATTCATGTATTCATTATGTATATTCTGTTTATTCATTATGTATATTCTGTTTATTCATTATGTATATTCTGTTTATTCATTATGTATATTCATGTATTCATTATGTATATTATGTTTGGTGTAACTGAAGTATTTTCCCACTGAAAAACATATTACACTTTATTTCACATTTGTTGCAATTTCCACCATTCTCACTCAATGCACCGTAAACGGACCACACACACACAGACACACACACACACACACACACACACACACACACACACACACACACACACACACACACACACACGGTCAACATTTACCCTAATTTGGGTAATCACATCTTCAGCAAGCTGTTGCTGTGTAGAATCTTTTTTTTTTCTTTTTATAATTCAAACACTGGCCAGGAGTTGCTGTCGGGTAATCCCTGTTCAACTCCAAGGAACAAGTAATGATTGCAGCTGATCGCATGCGGTGCCACTGGAGAGCTGCAGCTCTGTGCTCCAGAAGCCTTTAAAAAGCATCACAGAGTCGAGGCTATTTATTACTCGATTAGACACACAGAACGCTCTCGCTCATTCAGGCAGGATGTCAGAAATAATAGCAACAAGAACAACGCCTTGTGTATTCAACCTTCACTATCTGAAACTTATCAAAGTGAGGAAAAGAGAACAAACTTCTGTGAAATGCTCAGCGTGAACATAGTTCCCTTTCTTCCCATGTGGCCCCTTCGTGAATAATTTCCCCTCAAATCTGAGTAACCACACTATTAGTGCCCTTTGTAAAAACAGACTTCTCTGTCTGCTAAATAAGGAGCGCTCTTAATTTCTCTTCTCAACGCCGGCTTAATTGCGTTAAGAATTAATGGTGCATTTTCACGGCCAAGCTCACCACCAGGCACCGGTTACGCTGCTCTTCCTGCTGGGCCCAATGCCACGCAGCGGGCCTAGAAGTGCCTGTCGAGCGCCAACCCCGGTCTCACTCCTGCTCGGGGGTGAGAAACTTTGCGCTATACATATGCATGAATATCTCTCATATCTCCCCAAAGGCAGCTATATCTCACCATTAGTCGCTCTCAAAAGTCTTCTGCGGCGCACAGTATTGACTTCTGGAATAATTTCAGGCAATCCCAGACGTGATTTATGATGATGCACATTATCGATCACTTAAGGAGATATTTAGGTATTCAGAATAAAAAGTTATGTTCTCATTATGTTGATGGCGTGAGGCGCCAGGCCGAGGGGAGAGGGGGGGGAAGTCACTGTACACTTTACCGGAGAGGTAATTAGCACGTCTGACTAACAGCAGCGCTCCCCCTCTCTGCTCTCCTGCTGCTGAGGCTGGGCTGACTTGCCTTTCGCACAAATTGTTACTGTCGCCCCACAGGTGGGAAACTAGCTCTCATCACCTCATCACCCCAGAGGATGTGAGACACAGCAACATATATTAAACTGCTATCCTCGCAGCATGCGGCTAGTGTCTTCATGAGATATTTTACTCTTTATGGAGCCCATGGGGGACACACAAATCCAATACGGCTCCCTTTTAGAGGGGCAATGGCGAAGACATGCATACAAACAACTGGGATTTAGCGTGGTTCCTCTGCCAGAGGCAAGAAAAGTGACACGCCATTGGAGTGCTTTGGGCAAATGCATCAGTACGGGCAATGCCGTGGGCTCCGAGGCGACAGGAAATGAAGGAATTTACCTAATGTGAGACGGTGCATGGTTAACGTCTCGCTGCAATTTCACGGCAGAGAGGAAGAAATATAGCACAATGTTTTTAGACCCGCTGTGTGCTTTAATGTTTGAAATGATCGTAATTGTAACAGTTGCTGTAGTTTTTCAGTCTGACAAATCACAACGTTATACTTTTTTAAAGTCAGAAAGAGTTGAGAACTTCCAGCAGGCAGTTTGGCTTCAAACCAGCGATGCCATTACCCTGTTTGGGGTCTGATGATGAGAGACACCAGACTCAGTTCGCGGCTGGGAAAAAGAAACATGCGCAACACTTTCTAAAGCTGTTAATGTTTTATCCCATAATTCACAGGCCCGGGACTTGGGAGTATGTCTTTGTGGGAAAGCCTTGGCTGGACATGGTGGAACCAGCATCATTAGTGCCTGTCTCCCCGGGGTGGCATGTGTGGAAATTACTGCCCCAATCAATAAGCAAAGTCCAAGTGTTGAAATATTTATCCAGACAGAGCTTCATCCTTGCGGTGGACTGTCTGAGCACTCTTCCTGCACCTTAAAGGGTTATTCAGAAAGCCATATATGGGCAAGAGTACACCTTGAAATCAATGGGGTGCCACTCACTGGCTGAGTGCTGAGTGCTACACAAGTCCATTAATTTATTGTCGATACATGGGGCGGAAACAGCGGAGGAAGCGGAACTCACCTTAAGGTGTACTCCGAGTAGTGTTGTCACGATACTGGCATTTCTAACTTTCATACAATATCTTGAAGAATATCAGAATTCGATTTTGATCCATAATAGCAACATATTTCCACGTGTGTGTCACCGAGTGAGGAGACGGCAGCTTGTTTCAGTGAACGAGCAGCTTTCTTCTTTTTCTTTTGCACCGTAAAGAAAATAATGTTGAAAGTGTTGAAAGTGTGAGAAAATAGTACAAATATTAGAAATAGATTGATGATACTTCAACATCAAACAAAAGTTAAATGTATTTTATTTTTTTTTAAAGAAATGGATACAGCTGCATTTTAGGGAAGATGTATCTATCATCGTGATATTAAAGAGCTTAGTCTGCCTGTTTATATCATAAACATTACAGATTAATTCTACAAGGGCCGACGCAGATACACCGACATCATAGTGCGATTCTCTCGGCAAGACTTCCTTTGAACTCCAACACTTAGCTTGTTATCTCACTTTATCTTCCCACAGAGCATGTTACGGACGATTAAAAGCTCTATGTGATACTTGGGCTAACATCTCATTATAAGAGTGAGCCCATTTGTATTGCTAACCTCCATAGTTAGAGTCCACAAAGGATGACAGCCGACTTCCTCTTCTCAGCTTGGAGTACTCTGCTGAAACATACGCTCATTAAGGAACCATAAAAAAAGATATTGTTAATATAACATTTTCAGGACCCGGCGACGGGCTCAGGACATCGTCTGGCTGCAATATAATGTGTCCCTCCGAGATGTGCAAGTATTAAATGATTTAGTCGCCTTCTTTTGTTGTGGCTGCTTGTTTACCGTTACTTACTCAGAATGGCAATTAGTCTCCATTATTCTGTAGAAGATAATTGGTCAGATGATGTCTCAACAACTCTCAATAACCTCTGATCCGTTACAGACCCTTGATCTTCATCAGACCCTCATAAATAAATTCCACAAAACACTATTTTGCGCTGCAGGCACAATAATTGATGACTATCTTCCATTTGTCCGTCCCGCTACGATGTAGCGAGTCACGGGATTTACCGTCCTGAAGAAGGAGCTTTCTGTTCTCGTGTAAAAGTGCACCAGAACAACCAGTGCACCGTTCCCCTAATGCTAATCTGATCATGTTGATAAGCTAAAGGGAAAACAGTAGACACTCCTGGCTACCATAAATCTCAATACGGCATCAGTGTTAACAACCACCACGGGGATATAGAAAGCTGATGGCGATGCTGGAGTGTGTGCGCACATCCCACTAGTACTGATAAGTGATCAGAAGACTCTGTGTCTGTCCTCCTCATTAACTGATGGTCCAAGACACAAGGTTTAATTAACATTATCAGCGTTTGCCTTCTTGTTTTACATGTTTCCGTTATGCTGAGAAGATGTCTCCATGTGCTCCTCTTTATACGATACCGAGAGTTCATCGAGGATGAAATGCACAGAAGGCCTCCGTGCTCAGTAGCTCCGCTCACCGTGTTCACACATGTGAATGAAGATGCGACAGGCATGTGGAAAGAATGTCAGAGCACAAAGTCCTCCTATTATGCTCCGTACCCTAAAGAACAGCGATGTTACCGAGAGCATGAATGGAAGAAGGGGCTTCTCTGGGAGGCCAGAAGAATGTGAAGAGATATGGCATCTGCAACGAATTCCGTCCGCAGCGTCAGACCTCTGACGATAAATCTGCAGTCATCAGTGATCGTACGTGCACACATGCAGGTACACGTGCACACATGCAGGTACACGTGCACACATGCAGGTACACGTGCACACGTGTGTCCGCTTCAGAATGTGTATAAGTGTGTCATTACGCATATATTTTAGTTTGAGTGTGTAATTACGTGTATGTAATACATGCACGTAATTGAATGTGTAAATCAGTGTTTATATTTTCATTACTTGTTTGATTGGTTTGTGTGATCCGGTGTGTCGGCCTGTTCTGAGGTGTATGTTTCTGCGACTGTTCTACAATCTGTCTTTCATGGTTCAGCGTGGACGCAGTCCAAAGCGCCCAGCTGCTCCAGATCAACACTCAATCATGGTTCATCGTAGCTTAATTCTTTCTGATTCACATCGGCCTGATCTGACCACCTCAGCGTGTCCTGCTCACAGTAACTCGCACTGTCTGGTGTAATTGGTTCCACTTCCCTCCTGTGTTACAAACCAGAGATCCTGTACATCGTGTTTGTGCAGCGATGCAGATGGCTGATCAGGGCCGACTGCAAAATCTAAAGCACATCAATCCATATCAATGTATATCGACACACTTGGCCAAATGTCAGCTGTTAATATGCATCATGTAGCACAAATTAAAATCTGATGAACAGAAGAGAAGCTCAGCTCGTCTCAGCTGAGCTTAACTCGATTCTTGTGCCTCAGTTGGTCGATGAAGCACTTTTGTGCAACATTTAAAAAATGTTTATGACAAACTAGTGAATCGAGTGTTCCTCGACTGGTGGAAGGCTCACCGCACGCTACAGGTGCCACGGCTCACCTCTTTCATTGATGAAGATCCCTGAGAAACAGGAAAGCTGCAGATAAAATAAAGTGGATCTTCTAAAGTGAGATTCAATTGAGGCGTTTTTCTCCGAGATGAGACGCACTCCCTGCGTCTGACACATAATATGCCGGAGCCTTGAATATTGGAGCAAAACAGGCTGAAAGCACGATTCTTGTAAAAGACTAAAAAATGAAAACCAAAGGCAGCTCTGAGTCTGTGTCTCACTGTGCATTTGGGATTTGCTTTTGTAATATGAGGAACACCTACAAACTTTACTCTCTCTATAATAAGCTGACAAAGAGAGCCCTCGCCAAGGTGGTGTTACCCCCCCCCCCCCCCCACACACACACATTTCCAGATGCTGAAATCCCAGTGTGAGAATGTGAGAAATGGCAAAAACCTGCAGCAGATTTATTCACTGCCGAGTTCCCTTTGGAGCATTAGATCAAAAGTATTTGTGTTCACCATCTCCAATCGGTGAAACAAATGGGAATCTTTACGGCGACACGCGGCTTCTTAACAACACGTTCCTTACACTCACGATGCCTTCATCCCGCTGCTTATTGGTGCATGAAGGGATCACATAAAACTGTAAATGAATATATAGATATAGATATATCTATATCTATATATATATATTCATTTAAAGAGAAATAGAGAGCACAGTGAGAGCTCCAGCTGTAGCCTAAATACTGCTGAATTGATTTTAAATAGTTTCCAGAGTTTAAGCCGGAGCAATTTCATCTACATTTGTGTGAAACCAGTCTCCTGTGTGCACTAGTTCTCTTAATTCCAATGTTCATTATCGGTTCATTAGTGACTTCCTGACTTTATAGCACCAATTCTTTACTACATCAGTCTGTTTTTGACAATAATTGGGAAAATAACATCGACTCAGTAGCCTGAACATTAAGTTCACAATGTGCAGAAACAAGTGTGTGAACGCAAGAGACTGAGAACAAACACTGAAAGAAACCACACACACACACACACACACACACACACACACGCACACACACACACACACACACACACACACACACACACACCTACACACACACACACACACACCTACACACACACACACACACACACACACACACACACACACACACACACACACACACACACACACACACACACACACACACACCTACACACACACACACACACACACACACACACACACACCTACACACACACACACACACACACATCTTTACGTTAATAAAGACCCACATTAATAACCTCCTCAGCATAGCTGTTAAGGTTTAATATAATGCGATTGTGGTGGAACATTTAAAGCATAAGTGCCTTTTATTCTTTACATTAATAACAATTCATCTTGCTTTTAAAATACATTAAAACGTTCTATCTGTGTTGCTTGTCATAATTAACAACAGACAGAATCCCATGTTGTTTTCCTCTCAGACTCTCCGGGTTCATGATGTCAGGATGCTGAATATTCTCCTTCAGGTCGACTGTGCTGAAATCCAACACCTCCGTAATGTACACATGTGTGTCTGATTATCCCTCCCACTTGGTAGGACAAGTGAAAAGGAAAAGTCAAGTCCAACTCCATGTCCCATCCCAAACATACCTCCCCTCCTAATGGAGTTAATAAGGAGGGGTCAAAGGTCGGGACGAAGGAGCAAAACAACGACTGGAGCTGGTTTCTTTCTCGACAGTGAAACTTTTGAACTGAAATCTGTCTTTGCTTGATTTCTTTCACTTCCCAGATTGACTTATTAGATGTTCAGTATTTATGAGTCACCACACAGAACACAAAGGCAGCACGCTGGGCTTAATATAGTGTTCATACCGTCTGTCACTGAATGTAGGCATCAGATTTAAACCTCGATATGATCTTCTGAATGGAGGCGGGTCTTATTGTTCTGTATTATCTGATGTTCGTTGACTTCGCGTGTCAATCAAAAGACTTTTTCTCTTACTTTGAATGCTAGAAATCCATCAATATAATCATGTTTAGGCTCTATCTCAAATTCATTTGAGAACTTTCAAGCCAGTTCACAGAACACGGTTCCTTCCCGGCCGGCGGTCACAACACAGACCGGATTACTGAACCTCCTTCAATGCAGACACAATATATTCACTCCGCCTTTTCCCTCCGTGCTCCGTTCGGCAGATGCCCACACAGGGATAGGGAAAGCCATTGTATCTAATTGCAATGCTCAGGATTTTGATTACACTCTTGCCTTGAAAGCACAACACTGTAAAAGAACAATTGCTTAGAGAGCACCAAGCAGCAGGAGGTGCAATTTCAGCCCCTTCTTAATGAGAGAACATATCAAAAGGTAAAAGGGAGGAATTTATACTTTAATTCCATTTCTGAAGTAATAAAACGTGGGCCCCTTAATCTATTAGTATATTAAAGATGAAAGGAACGCTACGACTATCATTCTCCTCTTTGTGTTCCTTCCATCCTGCTCTGTTTTGCTCATATTTCTGAAATTATTAACCTCAAAGCGGATTTCCCACAAGGGTTGAGTGATGTAATGCATTAATAAAATGACTACAATGTGCTCTATAGCTTCTCTGTCTAGGACACACTTTTCACATTAAATAGAACCATATAACAGTTCACAGGTCACATCAACGGAAGCTGTTCATCTCTGGACGTTTACCTAAATGTTCATTTGAATCTCTTGAGTTCAGGAATTGAAAGCTGGATTTTAACCATTTTAAATATTGATTATTAATCCATTGAAATAACGGACTCAACTAAAACCAGATATTACAGATACAGTCAGTAGAGTGTTTTGATCATCTATTCATATTTATTTCCTTTTTACTTTTAAAATACATGAAACATTAAAACGTCTCAACAACATATTGTAAAGACGACTTTCAGCTCAGAGCTCCTGTAAAATATGTGCTGAGCAGAATGTAACAAGATGCACTGATCAGATGCACTGATCAATCTGATCATATCTTTGATTCCTTCTTAATTGAGTAGTTGACCTTCCTTGAGGTTTACATCAGACAGGATAAAAAGCTGCTAATCTTTGCTAAATGTAACACTCAATACGTCTGATTGTGAACAGGTTACAGCGATGCTGAGGCTGTGACCTGTGACCTGTGACCTGTGACCTGTGTCGTGGAGGAGTCTGTGTTCTGCATCAGTCAAAACATTCATTATAATTCATAAGTCATCTGTAAGTCGAGGACATATTAACAGGTATCGTACATGTTCTCAGTCTGTGTAAAACCTTCTAATATAACAAATGTAAAAGACAAAGATGTTCTTGAACAATGAGTGAAAATACAGATTTAAAAATGTTATTCTGAAGAGTACCTACAACAATGAACCTCACACCATAACAATACATTCTTTTGTTCAGAATTATTGTTATAGTGACGAAACAATTAAAATATTCCGTTTTTAATGTAAAGCAAAATTATAATTTAAATAGGACTTAAAGCTATTAAATTACTTTAAATGATTTTGACTCTTCTGGTACGAGTTCATATCTTCCATCACACACGCATTCACTTTTTTAAACATGATTGAAAATACAGTACTTGTACAACAGTAAGTGGAAAGCCAATTAATAAGTAAATGTCATTCTTAAACCATTCACATAAATCAAAGCCTTACTTGACTATTGATTTGATTCTATTCATATGTGACTGTATAAGACTGTACAGAAGAGCCTAACCAGCCGAGTCACTGTTCTCTCAGGTATTATTAACACATTAATAAGAAAGTGGTATATTAATATATTAATCACATATTAATCACAGCCTCATGTATTTTCCCATAAAACCTAAATAATATTTCCCATCAGTACGACACACAGCTGCTGGTCTGGGTGGTTACGTGAAGTCCTGTATTGTTGTGTGATTTATGCTGTTTGTCTCGAGTCAACAGGCTGGAAACAACAAACTCCGAAGGTAAACAGCATCGATGCACCGGGGCAGAGGCTACTCGTCCTGATTAATGAAAGGAAGTCAGATCTCATGCAGATTAGTGCCGTCTTGGGCAGCGTCCTCTGTGAATATTAATTTCCCTTGAAGAGGTGTTCTCGCCCTCTCTCCTCAAACACTGCTCAATATATTGGACGAGGTCGCCGGCGAAGGTCACAGACAAAGTTCTCTGGCAGCTAAATTAAAGTGCGTCATTAATGGACTGAGAAGGTAGTGAATCCAATCAGTGTTTAGCTGTTATTTCTTCTCCTCCACCGTCCGTCTCCGAGTCTTAATGGTGCTATTATATTCAGAGACCTTGATGTTCTAAATCAAAAGAAGTATTTATTTCATCATAAACAATTTATCTTTATTCATTCTTTGCTAATTACTCTCAGTTCATTTCTTTATTTTAGTCATTTGTACATTTGTTTTGTTATTTATTATTAATATCACATTCATACTTGATTTGTTTCCTCATTTCTACTTATTTCTTTAGTAAACTAGATTTAATTAAAGGAAGATAAACTACGAGAAGGTGAAAGTGTTTTTATTGTAGTTTTCTACGACTGTAGTCCGGTTGTTTTCTTTTTGTTCATATTGAACAATGTTAAAAGTGACCTTGACAGACTCTGATACAGTAGCAGACCCTCATGGCGACTGATGTGAAGAGATAGTAAGATATAAGACTTATCCAGTCCTTTCACCTGTCAGTGTTCACGAGGAAGAGGAGGGAGAGGAGGGAGAGGGGGAGAGGGGGAGAGGGCTTCAGGGTATCGGTGACAGAGTGAGCGTGTCTGAGGAGATCGCTGAGGGAGATTAATAGCTCAGTCCATCTCTGTCGCTGTCTCTGAACCTTGACACAGCTTAGAGGTATTACGAGGTCACTGAAGTAAATGACATCGCTGCACCGGAGCCGATGTATGCAGAAACCCGAATGTATCGACTGATGCATCATTATGCAATAATGCCACGAGACCGCCTACATCACACCCGCATGCTTAACACAGGGCATCTCATATTAAAGCAAAGATGACCATCGTTCTCTCCGTGCTTTTACAGCGCTTGTGCGTGATTGTGAAGATATACTATTTAATGTTGCAGGCATACTGTAATGAAAGGAGCCCTCTTGGAAATCAATATCTCATTCAGGGGCAGCAAAAACACACACAAGCGTGATTCAAGGCTAGTCAGGGCTGCTCAGAAATACAGAGTGGGAGTAAAAATAGAGCCTTTAGTAGCAGCCTTATATCCTGTGTGTGGCTGTATTCATGGAGTATTTCCTGTTACACTTTCACTGCAGTGGAAGTTATATTATGTGGGTTTTGCAGCGCCAGCCTTGCTCAGCTGTCTGGTTAATACTATCATCAAACACCTTTTCTTCCAAAGATGGAACACACACTATGTCTGGTGAGAAGCTCTTTGTCTGTTTTGACAGAATGTTGGAGAAGTAAAAGCTAACACAACTAACAAGCAACAAACGGCACCCAGTGTGTGTGTGTGTGTGTGTGTGTGTGAGTGTGTGTGTGAGTGTGTGTGTGTGTGTGTGTGTGTGAGAGAGAGTGTGTGTGTGTGTGAGTGTGTGTGTGTGTGTGTGTGTGAGTGTGTGTGTGTGTGTGTGAGTGTGTGTGTGTGTGTGTGTGTGTGTGTGTGAGTGTGTGTGTGTGTGTGAGTGTGTGTGTGTGTGTGTGTGTGTGTGTGTGTGTGTGTGTGTGTGTGTGTGTGTGTGTGTGTGTGTGTGTGTGTGTGTGTGTGTGTGTGTGTGTATGAGTGTGTGTGTGTGTGTGTGTGTGTGTGTGTGTGCCTTCATGCTTCTGAGCAGCGATACACACATACACCTGTATTGGTGAATGTGTGTATTCATCCTCCCACAGGTCATGTGCTGTGCTGGAGGTGTTTCTATAAAATGATCTTATGATCTTATGCTCTTCTAGTATCAATAGCAGCTTCAATATCAGCTGCTATTAAGTTAGATTTCCCACGTCTCCTGCTCAGCACAATTTTGGATAGATTAAAAAGCAACGCAGAAGGTGCCCAATAAATCATGTGCAATGCAATGACTCAGGCTTTTGGGTGCCAGAAGCTGCGTGCAGGATATGAAAAAACCCGTAATGTGTTTGATAGAAGTTAGTTTAACTTCTACTTCCCCAGAAACAACTCAAGCAGGCACACGAAGAAAAGAAGAAGCACTAGAGAGTCAGTGCAGGGGTGGAAGGTGTGATGTGGTTAGATTACCTGTTAGTAAGTGAGCTGGTGGTCAATCTGTCCATGGATAACAGGAAAGCAGGACACAAGAGAATTGTGTGTTTTTGCATGTGTGTGGGAGTCCAAGTGTGTGTGTGTGTGTGAAACAATCAATCCAACTTTCTTTTTAGTTATATTGCATGGAAAGTGCATACATTTTGTATTTTAAAATATCCTTGAATCAGGGAAATAAAGAGTCATAAATGAGCACTTAGTGAGGACTTGGTGAACTAAATTGGCTTGGAACATGTGTGGGTGTGTGTCAGGGAGAACAATTGTGTGTGAGTGTGTTCTTACTGCTCTCGGGCGCACAGCAGGTGACGATAAGGAACCATGACAAATACCCACACTCACAACCATTTACAATCTGAATAGTAGTCGTACGCTGTACGCTCACACTGGCATCCATCATTGATATAACAGGTGGCCTGGAGCTGACCAGGACAGACTTGTGAATATCAAACTCAAATGTGTCACAAATAAGCAGTTACACTCCGCTCCGTCCAAACTCAGCGTTGGACCGCAGCGTTTTTGTGCTGCGAGGCTGAAACTACAATTCAGATTGATTGCAATGTGAAATGACCATTTTGCAATTCAAGGATGACTGCGAAACACTCCGTGCAGCTGCAGAAACTCTCTGTTCCACCTCCTTCACTATGTAGCAGTTAGATATATTACGACCAGGCTCTCCGTCGGCGCTGCGCTAGAAGATAACCGGCGCCCCAACCCCCCGGAGGAGAAACACGTATTTTCTCCTAAAAGAGCTTCCATAAATATTGACTTGATTTACACTAAAATGTACACCTGTGGCATTCTAAAGGGCGTTTAGTGAGACAGACTAACAGCCCAATGAAGTGTCCATGAATCTCCCCGTCTCCGGCGGATGGAAATTCATGGTAAACTTTATACGAGTGGAACAGGCGGAGTGGCTGTAGATCCACGACTGCCACATGACATCACACTTAATGTCCCACATGTTTGCTGCTGTTTCTGGTCTCGCGTCCCGCCGCGTGGTGGACTTTTGACCTCCTCCCCCATGAAGGCCAACGTTACGGAGGAGAACTGAGTACGTCAGTACTTGTACAGTTGGAATCAAGAGTTTTAAATCACTTTTCATTGAAACATGTCAAGTGAAAAATATTTTCTCTTATTTTGTATATAAAACAATTAATCAATTAATTGAGAAACATAAATGAACAATTAAAAGAAAAGGGAAACTCTAAAAGAGGGCATGTGAATAAGACTAAAAATAATATATTTTAAAATGTCAATAGAGCAGGAATGACACAAACTAAACGTAGAATAAGTATTTCATGTTGTTAAAGTGAGCAGACGAGTAGACGAGGCTTCTGTTTTTACATAAAACAGTTGAGACCCACAGACATGACATGCACTCTTCTATAAAGACCCTTTATATGTTACCACTTATAATAAACATCCATTTCCGGGGATGAACATTCAGGTTCTTCAGCCTGTTGGCCGACACTCCATCACTTAACCAGTGTTGTGGTGCAGAGATGATGTTGAAATATGCATGGAAGGTAGTTTGGTCTGCATTATGAAGACAGGTATATAAAGCAGAGTGATTGTAAACAAGACAATATACAAAAGTATTTATCCATGTCGACAGTTCTCAGCGAACACTTCTCTACGCACCACACTTCCTCCTGTATGTGCTCCAATGATGCACAGAGCAGCTGTCTGGAAAAGGTGTCGAACACCAAACTGAGCTTTATACCGTGCAGCGCCGTGTGTCTGTGCACGAACGTCTCTCCGTCTATTTGTCTACTGAATGTTTTGCTCTCTCTTCTCAGGAGACAGACATTCGGCATATTCACCATTAAAACCCAGGACCACAGGGGACACCAGCTAAAGATAGGCACCAGGAAGCAGACGTAGCAATCCAAAGCATATGTGGTTTGATATTCCATTTGATAAGTTCCTACATCCTGACTTAAATTATTCGATATGCTTAGGGAACATTGAGAATGTAATTTCCGTGGAACCAAAAGGAAGATATGTGTACTGGTCATAAGCAGCACCATATGATCTCTATACTCTGGGCAAGATGTAACATTATGATCATGTTGGTACAAAAATGTAATATTCATTGACGTTATGAAAGTGCTTTCATTTTGTTATTCTAGTTTCAGGCAACAACTGCAAATCATAATACACAAAGGCCAGAGCAGAATCTGTTTAGAATTAGTTAAAAGCTAAATTAAATGTGCAGGACTGTGCCATCATGTTATACTGATACTGATGCACTCGGCTCACAGTCAGCGATCGCTCTTTCACTCTAAATACTGTACAGTACATATTGTTTATGCGAGTGCATTTCAGCCGCAGGAGACAATATTAAAGCAGATGTGGCCAATGTGGCTGACCCCGTATGATCAGAGGTGAACCTTCTCCACTCTTTAGAAAGATCATGAAAATATGAATATATCTTTATGTAAATGCAGTAGACTCAATACAATGTATATTCCATTAATAAGGTTCAAGTTATGATAACCACAAGTATTGTTTGTGAATGTTCTGATGTTCAGGAGTTTTTCTTTATGCTTGTTATGTAATGATTTTGAATGAGTCACAAACATGCTACACAGTCTAACATGTCTCCATCAAACCCACACTTTAACACATTATATTATTAATATGTACCATTTTCCTGGCTGGCTCAAACTTGAGTCATGAGAATGTGTGACCTTATAGTTATTAAAAAGATTGCACTTATTCAGACATATCTGGTGTCTTTAAATAATGCCACTACTGCAAATACTGTAAGACGGATGGTTATAAAGAAACGATCATTTTGAACAGACAGTCCTAAAACCCAGTGGTGGTCCGTGCATTGTATACCTGGGCCTTCACTGCTGTCCTGCAGCTGAATCACAGCTACGCTTATTATGTGTTTCATGTAAAAATGAAGCTCAACACCTATAAAGACACTAACTGTAGAGAATACGCTGAGAGTGCGTCTCCTCTGCTCTGACTGCAGCGTCTCCTCTGCTCTGAGAGAACCTGTGAGAGCTTTGGGGCGGCGGAGGGGCTCACGGCAGCACCGCTGCTAACACAACTGTCTTTGACTGCATGTAAGACCGTAGTGTAATATTATCCAGAGGTGATGGAGATGTTGGTGTTCATTAAAGGCCTGCTATTCTTCAAATCAGTTAACCGTGAAATCTGTGTGCAATAGTTTACTTGTTTGAAGGAAAGCACAGAAGGCTGTGGACCTATGTTGTCTGAAGACTTAACTAATTAACAAAGATATATATGGTGTTTGACACATTCCTCAAATTAGAAACTGCAGATGGAACGCACATTTCATTCTTGCTGCTGTAGTGTAACGGCTTCAGGTATTCAGGTATTTAATCAATACCAAAGACCTTCATCTCACAAGGAGCTGTGGACACTATTCGTACAAATTACACTTTACAGATAAATTACATTACAAATTGAAATGGATTTGAACCCGTATGAAGCAAATGTAGCAAAATAAAAGAATCAAAATAAAAGAAATATCACAGGCTTTTTGTAATGTTGGAGGGGTCTGTGTTTGTGCCTCCGCAAGCTCCAAGACAGGAAAATCACTTTCTTTCAGTTTGCATCAATTCCAAAGTAGAAGTGCACTGCATCGTCTGTACTGCATGAAGAAAAACTCAACTTCACCACTCCACCAACTTAAGCTACTGCACACACACACACACACACACACACACACACACACACACACACACACACACTTTTTTTGCCGATGATGGCCGGTTGGAACATGTTAACACGTCCCTCATCCCTACCGGCAGCAGAGTCCTTGCGGTCTAGGCAGCGGAGCAATCGACCCTTCGCTAAGCTCCGCCTCGGTAATCATACAAGTGCTAACACTAGTTAGTGACTTGCTAACATACTTCACAGGTTTTTACAAAAAACATAACGTTTCCGAAACGTCTGTCTCCTTCCAACCTCTCAGGCCTGAACATGAAAAG
>JAVDOI010000353.1:62500-75514 GCA_032191485.1 Leptoclinus maculatus
CTGCCACTCAGATATGTTTTGTTTATTTCCAGCATTAAAATAAATCAAGTGTCTGAACAGAAGCGGATTAATTCTCATTCATCCCACTTACTGGTAAAGGTCATCTGTGGTTCCACCCCCACAGATAACGGGGAGAACAGCCTGCTGCACGAGAGGTTTTCAATTATTAAAGTTCCTGAAGACTAAGTGAAAAATAAAGTTATCAGAGTTGTCCTTGATCCTCCTTTTTACTGCAGATATAATGCAGTAAAGAAACATATGATAAGCCTTTCATCCATTGATTCATCCATTCATCCGTCCTCTTCAACCTGAGGTTGAGGGGTGTCGGTAACAAGAGTGATGTTTCTAATTCGGTATTCTGTTCTCATACAACTTAACAAAAGAACACGACGTTGTTTGAGATTTATTTTGAAGAATTTGCTGAACAGCATCCGAGGACCGTTAACTGCTTCGTCATCTCTTCTCATGTCAACATCAATAACCAATACAACGTGTAAGGAAAGCACATTAACATATAGAGTACTTATGCACATTGTTGGGATACTTGTACTTGATTATTTAAATGTGATGCTACTTTACAACCATTCACAGGTAAAGAACTTTTACATTTATGTGAACGATAAAGTTGCTTTTCAGTTTTCAGATTTAACTCGCTGTAAACATACATCGCTGGCTCTCTGTGTCCGAGGCTTTGAACGGATTCCGTCTGGTTTCTCTCTTTTTGTCACAAGAGGAGCTCTTTTCCTCGAGTGTCGTCAAGGCACAGCTATTCTAAGTCAGGGATGAAACATCGATCACAGTTAATGTTCTTAAGGAAACTCTGGGTTATCCTAATTATCGCAAACACAGACTAGCACAATTTACTCGTTTAATCAAATCGTGTGCTTTGTTTAATTAGCTGGATATGTGCAGAGAGAGGGAAAGAGTTTGTGGAGGGAGAGAGACGGAGGAAGCCAGAGAGAGAGAGAAGGCTATGCATGTACAAACATTCTTTGCCTGAGGACAGAGGGAATTAGAAAGAAAATTACCAAGCCATTGTAGAATTTGCACTCAAAGCACAAAAATTAGGGACATTTCACAAAAAGTCCTGCAAAGACCAATTCAAGGTACAACTAAATGTGCTCAACAACCAGGAAACTGCACTTAACACAAAATGGTTGACATCACGACACAATTAGAGAGTGTTCCTTTGTCTGCATCACTTCACTAATTATTCATAAAACTGGTTCAACTTGCATCTCAAATGTATTGACGGCTGTTTATCTCTTCTTTTGATACTATTTGTTGCCTTTGTGTTCTTTTAACACGATGATGTGCTTATAATCTCCATAAAGTTTGGCTAACGTCGCTGTCAGAGGTTAATTGCATCTCAACTTTTTCACATGTAATCCACCTTGACTTTCTACTTGTATTTGCTTTGTTTGACAAATGAAGCCGAGGAAAAGGAGAAATCATTTGCTCTTTTGAAGTTGGAGACAATTTTCAGAAAAAGGTCCACAATAGCATTAGTCCACCATTACTCAGTATCATAATTACTCTGTCCTCTCACAATCCAATATTTAACTCCCTGACCTTTGCTAATAAAACCACGAGTCTCCATTTAGAATGATTAAAACAAAGGACAAAATCAAGACTATTGCACACATAACCCTCACAATCTAAACTAATGCTGTAAAGCATTCCTATACATATGTATCTATAGAATATGATTCAGAATAAGAAAAAAGGTTCAATTGAAAGTGATCTAGTTTTCAAAAATCCTTTCTTTTGTTTTACAATTCATTTAGAATTAACAACTCTTTGACTTTTTCCTTTCAAGCCAGCCAATGTGTGAGTACTTAGAGGCAGAATGAGAAAACATAGAGAAATGATCCGTCTCAACCATCACGTGTGACCCACTACAGTCGTGTGGCGGTGTCCGTCTCTGCAGAGCTGTGCTTCGGGTGTTTCGGAGCTTCAACCTTTATAAAAAGTAGCAACCAGGCGCCAGATTGGAAGCACGCATCCAAGAGGAAGGAAGAAAATGGCCGACAAAGTGCTGAAAAAATGCCAATATAGCATGAAAGCCCATGTGGACGGTGCTCATTCCAACACTACATGTGGGTTTGACTTCCACTGGCTCAGAGGTCAGGGGGCATGTGTAGCGCTGTGCTTCTGGTGTGGTTGAGCCTGGAAGCCTACTTTTAAACGTTATGTTTACTGCAACAATCCAACAAACCCTTCTTTTACATACTGTAGGTTTGCATCATTTGAATCAAAGACAGTATAGTTATTACGTTAAAGCACATTATTCACATACATTCAAAAGGTCTTTTTAGACGACGTATCCTGTCACTGTTATCAACCTTCACAGAGCAGCGCAGGTCTATTACCAGGTATCCATGTGGTGAAGCCAAAGAAAAAACAAAATGGATTAAAGTACAAGAGCAAGTACCTGAAGTCTGTCCTTAACTCAAGTGTCCTCCTTCTGGGAGTGCAAACCTGATCCACTCCTCATCCTCATCGCCCTGGTCCAGCTGTCTGAATCGAACCTGCTACAGTGTCAAATGAGACCAATTAGGTCTCCCACCAATCAATCGTTCCCAGCAACTGAACCAACATCAAACTCATTGATTGAGAACAAGGCTACGGCCGGCGTAAGGTGATCAACCCTCTCAACTGCTCTCAGCTACATTGATCTTTTGGGCAGTTAAATAGATATAGTTAGATAAAGTACAGTTACTGTTGGGCTGATTCTCTGTAACCGGTGTAGCATTACGGTACTAAGGTACTTGCTTTGATGCTACACTGGTTACAGAAAACAAGCCAAACAAGATTGTCACTCATGTGGCGATGTGCGTTCACTGTGAGAATAGTGTGTGGATGGAGCTGAAGAGTTGTTTGACTCATTGAGTCAACGTAACGTAACGTACTTCATACGGTTACAGTCCAGATGGCCATCGCTCTGACCATCCTGCTGCATTGGTTGACTGTCCGTTCTTCTCCGTTCTTATGTCTATGATTGTATATGATGATAATACATCAACCAGGACAGACAGGACTTAACCCAGCCCAATTACTTTATACACTACTTATTTATTTCTTCTGATTACAATTCTGGTTCAAGGTTAAAGAAAGAAACATGTCCTGTATCGTCCTTTAAGTCACTTTAGACTTTTTAGACTGTGAGGTTTATTCAGACTGCTCAGAGTGAATAGTGTCATGAAAACAAGTTAAACACATCGTCACCTGTGAACATTCTGCAGATCCATTCAGCATCAACATTTTGCGACTTGGCAAATATGCTAATTAACAACCTTTTTCTCATTATGTTAATAGAAAACGTAACCGAGGCAGCATTATGTTTCAGTCTAAATGTGCTGTTGAACAGTTAGTATCGTATGAATTTAACAGCATTGTGCTTCGAACATTTTAATGTGGATGGTTTGAATTGTATGGGACAAAATCATGTAATCGTATGTCAGAGGATTCAGTCAGTGGTTTGTACAGGAGAGCAATAGTTAAAGACAGAGCAGGACATACATTAAGAAGTTATGGTCTGTGTAGAGTTGAGTTTGATAAGAGCCAGAGGAAAAGAATAACTACGATAAGTTTGTTCCTAAAGACGAGCCGAGCAGAGAAGAGAAGGTGGGCGAAGTGATGTGGGAGAGAAATGTACGACTTTTCTTTCTCTCTCATTTCCAGACTTAATAACTTTCAAAAGATACATCTGCAGTATGTTGTTTTCACCAAGCTCCACTATGTGTTTTTGTTTTGTTGTTGAAGATTAATGCAATTTGTGATTGATAAGTAGATTACATATAGCGTCTCCGTAAGCTGCTTACTTAGTGGATTCAGCAAGTCATCAGTTACTATGATAACAGGTCGAGCAGCCAACAGTGAAAGGGTTAACAGAGGAATTATTATCTGCACACAAACACAATAAGCAAAGGCTACGATGCAGAGACTATTAAATATTATGTGTGTGTATTTGAATTTCA
This sequence comes from Leptoclinus maculatus, assembly GCA_032191485.1. Lineage (NCBI taxonomy): Eukaryota > Metazoa > Chordata > Actinopteri > Perciformes > Stichaeidae > Leptoclinus > Leptoclinus maculatus. The sequence goes on from JAVDOI010000353.1 coordinate 66,481, forward strand.
TATGCCCAATAGCATTTCATTGTGTTTGGTGGTATGAATCATCTCTCCTGCATCCTGGACGGCAGATGATTGTATTAAACACGTCTATTGTTCCCTTCATAGACTTTCTACCCTCTACTCTAACAAACGTCTATCCCCATTGCTCTTTCACTTCTTTCAAAGGTAATATTTAATAATGCACTCTGAGAATTGTCAACCTTGTCATTCAACACAATCGCATTGACTTCCTGCTGCCGGGGTTTATTTCCTTCTGCTTCGTATAGACTTAGGAAAACAAATCCCGAGCCCTTGTTGCAGCTCAAGGACACACAATGCAGTGTGACCAGTATTTTCAAATTGTTACAAAGACAAACCTTGAGAGCCTTAGGCTACAACTGCCTCCAAGGTGTTTTGAATGTTTTATGAAGTGTACCTGATGCAGAGCGCTGGACGCTGTGATCGTGTGACACTCACAGGTGGGTGCAGAGTAACTACGTCTCACGTCGGACTCGATACACAATATGTTTATGATTGTACAGAATATTTGCACCTCTTTATGCCAATGAAAGCAAAACAGCTTTTATTATTCTCTCCAGGATTATCAGCATTGTAGTTATATTTGTCATTTCATGAGGTGAAAAGAATGTTATGTACAGTAGAAAAAGCAAGTTTGCAATTATTGTTGTGGAGAATTGTGTCTCTGATTAAAAGAAAGTTTGGTTCCAATTTAAAGTGACGTATTAGAATATCAAATGTCAAAACTGAGACTGACCTCAGTTACAGTTCTTTGAGAAGGAACCAACAACACACGTTTTACAGTACGTTATGCTAGTATCTCATATCTACAACCAACGTGTAAATGTTATGTTATGGGTTTTATTCCTGAACACTTTGATGTATACCTAGATGCACAACTTGATGGATTCAGGAGAGACTTTTTTAAGGAACTATTGGTGATTTACATTTTGCTATGGTACGGAAAAGCATACGTTTTGCATTTTGCATTTATCTTATTTGTTCCAGCATTTGAAAAGCAGAGGAGACACATGTGATCAAACAGCTGGAATCTGATCCCAGGCTAGTTAGGAAGCACATGTTGCTTCAGAGGTGGTAGACTGAAACATCTCTCTCAGTGCACAATATGCCTGATATCACATCATGCAGATGTGAACAATAAAGCAAACATCTGTAAGAGATATTCCTCCAACCTACATTTCCATGCTGCAAACAGACTGTCGCTGTCAGACCAAACAAAACCTGAAGAACTTCCCGGCCTTTATTTTTCCATGGACCATTATCTTGTTTAAGTGCACTTCCAATTGAGCCTGGAAGCTGTAGAACTGGATTCTATTTGGATTTTCTGGGACTGATCATAGAAGCAGCAGTAAAGTTTTCCTTTAAAAACGATGTCTGCCAGTCCACCGAGGTGGCCTGAGCTGCAGCTCTCACGCATTGGAAAGGAGAGAAAAAAAGGTTTGTCTGAAACTGCGTGATGACCACTATAACCACTATAACAAACACTATAAACACTATAACACTATAACCACTATAACAAACACTATAAACACTATAACCACTATAACAAACACTATAAACACTATAACACTATAACCACTATAACAAACACTATAAACACTATAACAATATAACACTATAACCACTATAACAAACACTATAAACACTATAACAATATAACACTATAACCACTATAACAAACACTATAAACACTATAACACTATAACCACTATAACAAACACTATAAACACTATAACACTATAACCACTATAACAAACACTATAAACACTATAACACTATAACCACTATAACACTATAACAAACACTATAAACACTATAACACTATAACCACTATAACAAACACTATAAACACTATAACACTATAACCACTATAACAAACACTATAAACACTATAACACTATAACCACTATAACAAACACTATAAACACTATAACACTATAACCACTATAACAAACACTATAAACACTATAACACTATAACCACTATAACCACTATAACAAACACTATAAACACTATAACACTATAACCACTATAACAAACACTATAAACACTATAACACTATAACCAATATAACCACTATAACAAACACTATAAACACTATAACCACTATAACAAACACTATAAACACTATAACAATATAACACTATAACCACTATAACAAACACTATAAACACTATAAACACTATAACCACTATAACAAACACTATAAACACTATAACACTATAACCACTATAACAAACACTATAAACACTATAACACTATAACCACTATAACAAACACTATAAACACTATAACACTATAACCACTATAACCACTATAACAAACACTATAAACACTATAACACTATAACCACTATAACAAACACTATAAACACTATAACACTATAACCAATATAACCACTATAACAAACACTATAAACACTATAACCACTATAACAAACACTATAAACACTATAACAATATAACACTATAACCACTATAACAAACGCTATAAACACTATAAACACTATAACCACTATAACAAACACTATAAACACTATAACACTATAACCAATATAACCACTATAACAAACACTATAAACACTATAACCACTATAACCACTATAACAAACACTATAAACACTATAACCACTATAACAAACACTATAAACACTATAACCACTATAACAAACACTATAAACACTATAACCACTATAACCACTATAACAAACACTATAAACACTATAACACTATAACCAATATAACCACTATAACAAACACTATAAACACTATAACCACTATAACCACTATAACAAACACTATAAACACTATAACCACTATAACACTATAACAAACACTATAAACACTATAACACTATAACAAACACTATAAACACTATAACACTATAACCACTATAACAAACACTATAAACACTATAACACTATAACCACTATAACAAACACTATAAACACTATAACACTATAACACTATAACAAACACTATAAACACTATAACCACTATAACCACCATAACAAACACTATAAACACTATAACCACTATAACACTATAACAAACACTATAAACACTATAACCACTATAACCACTATAACAAACACTATAAACACTATAACACTATAACACTATAACAAACGCTATAAACACTATAACACTATAACACCATAACAAACACTATAAACACTATAACACTATAACCACTTTATAACACAGAAACCAGACGATACAGTCAAAGACAAAATGATCTGTAATAACAGGAGGGAACGTATTGGACTAACAAGTATCAGATAAACGGGTCGCATTAATCCTCTAAGTCTAAGTTAAATCCTGTTAATTAAAATAATCCCCTGAAATTGTACTAAGCGCACTTTTCTGATAGATTACACCTCCTCATTCTACAAAGTCATAGTGGCAATAAGGAGCAGAGCATCTGTACAGAAATGGTCTCAACTTGAATGTTCAGTTATCAGTTACATTGGACGTGTAAGTTATATATATATATACATATATATATATATATATATATAAGTTATATCATCCCACCCTGTTATATATATTCGTTGACACTTGTGTTGATCTGTTTTTTGTTGAGGTCACACTTATGTTTGGGCTCCATTGTTTAGTTGTTTCTTTTGTTAAATCATGAAATGTCCAAACATCACATCACACGGATAATGAGGTCTCCGTCTCCCTAAATCTTAAAGATAAATTAGTTGTTGCAGCATAAAGCCCAATAACAAGATGAGGTTTACGTTGAAGTGACAAAGACCTCGTGTTGTATTATGACTCTTGTTTTTTGGGAGTAAAGGAGGATAGAGTGTGCCGCTGTTATAAATTCACACCACGTCCAAGCACGAGGTCCGGAGAGGGAGGAGGTCAGGGAGGAGGTCAGGGTGGATGCATGTGTCAAGAGTAATACTTTCACACAGAAAACAGAAACTCTTCCTGTTTTCTACCGTTTGCTAACCATGACCATGCTTAGTTAAGAGGGGCCCTTAACCTTGTAACCTCATAGTTATTTTAACCCACGCTAGGATCTTTCCCGTTGTCTTTGAGCCTAAACTAAATCAAACATTAATCATATTGGTTTCAGATGCAGAAGCACCTTTTTTATGTCCTTTGTGGAAGGAACTGAAAAATTAAGTTCCGCCTATCGGGGAATCAATTGCAAATGACCAACCCTGTCTCCTACAAAATGACCAATTAAGCTGGATTTGAGGTTTTTGATGTTGTAAATTGAAGAAGAAAACAAAATGCTGAAAAACTACTTGGTTAGGTTTAGTACAAAACATCATGGTTTGGTTTAAAATGACAAAAACACAACAAATCTACTTGGTTATGCAACAAAACTGCCCCTTCATTATGTTTAGGCATCAAAAGTAGTGGTTTCACATGGGACACAATCAGCAATTTTGAAAAACAAACAAACAAATAATAAGAATGTATGCAGCAGAAACAGATATATCATGTGTTTAATTTGAACTCTTCTGTATTTCTGGCTGATGTAGTCTTGAGACACTCAGAGATGAGGAGCGGACTACGGAGGTCTGGTAACATCACTTATTCACATTTACAAGACGTAACAGCTCCTACTGGAGCCTCACAAGGCTTTAACCCGTTCTTCATATATGCAGGAGGGCTCCCAAAGACCAGTAAACTAACTTTGATACACAAAGGTACTGATGGGTCACCCTATTTACAATCTTACATACAAAGAGAATAACCTCAGTGTTGTTGTAATTATCAGGGAAGTGCTTATTGAAATACATTCTAACTCACTCGCATTCGCTACCTTTTGTTTTTCTGGCTTCTCTATTTGGGACAGAAGTTATTTGATTGGCTGAGGGGCGGTGCAGGTACGAGAACCAATTCAATCTCTCGCTCTGTGGAGCAAAATACTGCATCAAAGTGACAAACCAGACCAGTGTCTCAGGGATAACGGTCACAACTAAAGGTCTCTGTGTGTCTCATTGGATCTTTCTGAGCTTGAATACAGTTGTGACACATGAAAATAGTTTCATGTCAGGAAGATGATGAGTTGAATTGAGGGCGTATTCTTGACCATGTCATCAATGTGAAAACACACAGTGGCTTCTCGCAGTTGTATAATGCCCCTTTGTGTAGATAAGGAATTAAATAAATCATTGGCCGAAGAGATAAATGAATTTGGATGATAGGAACAATTCATCTTCACTGCTTCACTGCACTTATTTACCAAATCTTTGCTTTTACAAAGGCCTGCAATTCTGTCTGTAACCAAGAAGGACATGTCAGGGTGGCTTCTGGGCAGCCGCGGTCATCAGTCATCTCAGCTGGATTTAAATACTCCAGAGAGACCCATACATCTGAAATGTTGAGGGCAGCGGCTTATGGTGCCTTATTACTGTGCTATTTATGCACAGAGACGGGAGTGAACTCACGTCTAGTGACGGCATCTCCATTTACACATTCTCTGAAACATTTTAGAAACATTAAATGTCTGAATCAGAGATTCATACCCCTCCTCACTCCTCACTCGGTCACTTGTCCTGACGTATGGGCGGAGGAGAACTTTACTCACTTCAAATGATTAGAAACAGACACCGGAGACTATTCTGGCATCGTGATGTAGAAATACACTCAGATGAAACATAAAGAAGAGAAGTGGACTGATACAGGTTACTGAAACATTAAAGTACACTTGAGTATACAGTATACTGTATTGTTTCGTTCAATAATACATGGAAGTAAAAGTAGTATCAAATCTTAGATCTCTGTTAGCTTAAATATTTGTGACTGACCAAGTTATCAAAGATAAAGATTGGAATAACTGTGCATTGCTATTTGTAACACTCAGTTAATTAATGCGCTGTATCAGGACTGTGTGGTTGTGGTTTGATCCCCCCCCCCCCCCCAGATCAACACTGTTAACTCTGTAAGCAGGTTTACCGTTCTTTGCACTGTTAGCACGTTTTGCACCGTTAGCTGCAAGCCGCCTCAGCTGTCACTGAGCCGTGTGGAGGCACTAGACATGCTCTGAATCTCTATAGAGCGCCTTTAAAGTATTACTTCACTGTAATCGGTGCACAGTATGTGACATCACTTAAAACAGTAAGAAAGGCACAAAAAAGCAACGCAAATACAGAAATATGTCATGTGCTATAACCAACGGGTTGTAACTGACAGACAATGCTGCGTTCTTGTCGGCCGCGGTGAGAAGCTGATTCCTTTAAATATTCATCGTTAACTGTGAACGGATACAGCGCCTCAGTCGGGGTCAGCTCACTGATGTGTGCCCTTGATGATACGAGTGTGTGTCCGATGCATAACTTGAAAGAACAAGCACAAGCCGGGGCGTGTTAGCCTTATCAAAGATCTATTGATCACTTTGTGTGAACATTTTTCAGCCAAGAACGGCAGCTTGCCAGGGCTTCACCTCCTCCTGCTGACAACACAACTTTAGCAGCATTACCTCGTCTTAAATGGATGAAAATCTGTCGTCTTTCTTTCTTCCACAGTCGACCAGGCTCCCTACATCCTCCACTATGAATCCTGCCTGGCCCGTAGCAGCGCTGGCAGGGGCCCGAGTCTCGATCCTTCGACTGGCCTCACCAGACAGATGGCCTTCGCGCTGCGATGGCAAAGTTCTTCGCGGAGCCTTAAGCTTTCATCAACAAGGCCTTGACTGATGAAGACACTCATCATTCCAGGTTCGGGGCCATTAGTCTCGGTTTGTGTCATTTATCTTATCCTTTAAATGCATATTTTAGATGATGTCTTGTGTTTTCATACTCAGTGTTCTTGGCAACTGCAGATAGTCTTGCAAGTGAGATCATCAACTCGTACAGGATGCAGTGAAATCATCTACCTATTTATATGTTAAGCGTTACGCAGAACCCTGTTTTCACTAGAAAGCACTTACTCAATGAATACACTCTCTTTCCAGTCGAAGCAGCCTTTGATCCGATTTCACCACATGTTTCTTGCGGTGCAGCGAAGATAGAAACTGAAACATGCCGTTCAATAAAAAAGCTTTTTCTGTCTTTAATGATAAAAGCAGAAGTTTATTTTCTACACACACCCACAGAGCATTCGCTGCAGTGTGTGTTTACAACGTATGAGCTGTTCTGTCAGCATGGCACAAAGAAGATACACAGTGATTTGTGTGCAATTAAAGACGTCTTGTTTTTATCCAAACTAAATGGACGACTCTGAGACAAGGAATTGACATTCATTCCTACTCGTACGAGCCACAATCCTCAAAACATTCACACATCAGTCAGAGTGGTCCTTTAAGATGTTGAAAAGCCACCATACTATTTCTGTATTTGTGGCTTTTCCTGCTCAATTGAGTCAACTCTTGTCGAGACAAAGCAGATTAGAGTGAAGTCCGACATGAATCTTGTGTAATGTCTGCAGGAGGAGACGGGCCATCGACGGCGGGTCAAAAGGTGAGATTAGTTGTTGGTTTCTGGGGGATGTTCAGTGAGTCATCTGACCTGCACACAAATCTAAATGATAATTCAGCTCAGGTTTTAGCTGTCAGACTCACAACAGCCTTACTCTGTGATACAACACGCCTCACATGAGAAATAGAGTCAAAGAATAAAACCAAAGGCCTCACAACCCCGTACCATGAAGGCATGAAGGAAACAGAGAAGCTGCAAAATCAACACAATCATCCAAAGATTACAAAGCAGCAAGTCAAGAGTTGATCATCGGGGGGTTACGGGCTAATGTCGGTCATCGACTGACGATATCTTTCTAGATAGATGAAGAAAACAACATGCCTCTCTTCATCATTCTCAAACTTTTGGCAGAAGTTGAAAGTCTCAGTACAAACTGTAGACTCCTCTTAATCACTGCGTGGTTTGCGTAGAGATGCCAATGTTTACAGAGAGGAGTCTGATGAAAAACCTTTGATTGCACGATGAGCATCCACATACTCAGTCAATGTTTTCACTATAACTCACAACTTCATATCATCAAATGAATGTCCAAAATCAAACTCTAAAATCACGAGGGATTCCTTTCTAACTTTCCTTATTAGTGGTTGACAAATGCATGCGCTTAAACCAAGCACTAAAAATATCAGAGAGCTGAGTTGGCAAGTTGTTTATCTTCCACTTCCTTTTGTGCCATGACATCACTGGAAGAGACGCTAACAAATGAGGTCTTTGCCCAAAAAGCCTTATTACTTTCAAAATCAGATATTAACATAACACTACACATTACAAAGCCTTCACTTCAAGGTGATGTACAACATTCATATTTTAAATGATAAACAGTGCATTGACAGTAAATATAATATAATATAATATAAGATATATAAAAGATGAATGCACATATGTAAAACAAACGAAAAGGTGGTCACACATCTTAAAAAGTTGCTGTGTGAAAAGAAGGGCTGGCTGCACAGCGGAGCTGCACACTGGAGCTGCACCACGGAGCTGCACACTGGAGCTGCACACTGGAGCTGCACCACGGAGCTGCACAGTGGAGCTGCACAGCGGAGCTGCACACTGGAGCCACCACGGAGCTGCACAGTGGAGCTGCACACTGGAGCCACCACGGAGCTGCACAGTGGAGCTGCACAGCGGAGCTGCACACTGGAGCCACCACGGAGCTGCACAGTGGAGCTGCACAGTGGAGCTGCACACTGGAGCCACCACGGAGCTGCAGTGCCGAGTCAAGAACAACGGAACAACTTTGTGCTTATTGGAGGTGGAAGTTTAGTATGACCTGTATACAACATCTCAATTCCAATAATAGGCAATAAAGAAGGAGAAATAGTGTAATTAGGTTCATTAATCAGACCTCCCAATTTGTCACAATTGTTTGCCTTTTCGGTTTACTTGAAATACAAACTCTTATTTTCATTTTATTGTAGTATTTTTTTGTATTGGAGTTAATGATTCTATCAGAGAAGCATGTCTTATTCACTTGAGGACACGAACGGGTCGTATCGGTCCACCACACTTTTGCAGCATTTATTCTTTGTGCACATTGTGGACCATGTAGCATATGAGCAAATAAAGAAATGTGAT